>OX638130.1:65618252-65883252 GCA_951804985.1 Dryomyza anilis
TAATCTCAAGTAATTTTAATATTCACAAGGCCACGTTGCGGTCACCCGATCAGAACACGCGCAACCAAATTGATCATGTTGTGATTGACGGAAGGCACGATCCGAAATTCGAACATCGACTCGTATCACTTCTTTGTATCAGCCAAGGTTTACACACGCTACGCGCTGTAAAAAATGACAGAATCCCACAAAAAGAAAGCTAGACGTCAGTAAACTGCACACACAACAGACCGAACAAGCCTATGTCGCTCGACTCTCCCACCTGCTGGCCCAAGACAATCATGTGTAAACAGGGTTGTATTGAGACTTGAACAGTGCTGTAATGAGCTCTGACTTACATTATAATATCCCGGAAACATTTTAATGTTGCCGCTTAAAATGGAGTATGTTCTAATGGAAACATAATAATTACTACATCCAAATAAAATAAATATTTGAACCGAAACATAAATATGTTAAAAATAAAACATGATTTTGAACGACCTGAATATAAATATGTTCCCAGTGAAACATATCAGTTGTTTCAGTTCAAAAAGTAGTATGTTTGCATAGAAACATATTTAAATATTTTTGGAAAGAAATCCTGAAAATAAAATAAAAATAAAATGTTGTATTTTTATTAATTTTTATTAAAAATCTTAAAACATGCACAGTGGGAATTTATAATAATTGAATTCATATACAAATTTTAAAATGCATAAAAAAAATATTCGTTTAAAACTGCAAGTACAAGTGAAAGATCAATGAATGCACAATTGCACCAGCAGATGCTAAACCAGACGATCCAGGATCGCTTTATATTTGGTACAGTTACAGTTGATCTCAGTACAGCACATAGCATAGGCAAGGAATTCACATGCCAAATTCTGTTTGAAAATCGAAACAGTTTTTTATTTGTGCTTTTTTCACATTAGTTTCAGAAATTATATACTGCACTATATTATACTCTGTTACTATTTGTACTTTTTGTAACACAATTTTTATATTTATTTAATTTACAACTAACAAAATTATTACCGACTCGAACACGTTTTCTCAACGAACAACAAAACACACGTACGCAGAAAATGCAGATCACCGAGTGTCAACTTTGTATACAAGAAGAAAGCTGCAATAATACCTCTATTTACATTTAAATTAATTTTTTTGTTTGTTTTCAAGCATCAGTATTTTTAAAAGGACCAATACATACTTCAAACGACGAAAAACAGAGACGTAGACATAGATAGAATACATTTATTTAAATCCAATTTGTTTTTTGTTTGTTATTAAACATCAATAAATTTAAATTTAGATTTAAATTTAGTTTTAAATTTAGATTTAAATTTAGATTTAAATTTAGATTTAAATTTAGATTTAAATTTAGATTTAAATTTAGATTTAAATTTAGATTTAAATTTAGATTTAAATTTAGATTTAAATTTAGATTTAAATTTAGATTTAAATTTAGATTTAAATTTAGATTTAAATTAATTTAGATTTAAATTTAGATTAATAGCTCTATTTTGGCATTGTGAGCACTCACAGGTCACAACTCAATGAGAGCCGTTTTTCTTGTTAGAATAATTGTGATCAAAATCTCAAATTCGTATTCTGGCAAAAATCTAACATAAAAACTATTAAGAAATACCCCACACTGTGGGGAAGAGAGTTTCACGTCATATTTTGAAGTTTTTCATCTGAATTAATTGTAAATAAAAGTAAACAACAAATTCAAAACAATAAAATTTATTTTTTGTGAAGTTTTTAGAACATTTGCAGATAATTAATGCATTCAAATAATTAAAATAGTGGTAATTAAATATTTTTAATTCGTGAAATGTAGTTTCAATTATGTGTAAAATGTTTTAAGTGTTAACGCAGCATCTTTTCATGAGGTTGCATTACGTATTTTACTTTTAACCGCCAATTGTGTTTTTGTATTTATTTAATATATGGAAGCCCCAAATTAAACTACAATTAATAATCTAAAAGCCCTTATAAAATATATACGATGTTTATTTGTTATTATATGTAGTGATCTGCTATTTTGTGCCTCGCAAGTTTTCCAATTGTTGTGAGCCTCTCAGCATCTCAATTTTCTGGCAGAATACGAAAACCTTTTAATTTGAGATCCATTCCAAATTTTAGGATGTTTTTGACGTAAAATTCTGTTATGAGAATTTGTGATGCTCGCCAGAATACGGCTATAAAATTTAGATTTAAATTTAGATTTAAATTTAGATTTAAATTTAGATTTAAATTTAGATTTAAATTTAGATTTAAATTTAGATTTAAATTTAGATTTAAATTTAGATGTATATTTTAATTTAGATTTAAATTTAAATTTAGATGTAAATTTAAATTTAGATTTTCGATTTAATCAAAATGTATTAATATCGTTTTCTTTTCTTCTATTTTATGTCACACACTAGAGAAAGTCATAAGTTTGAAGATAATTATTGTAACATACTTTTTTAATATATGTGGTTTTAAATAGTAGAGCACATTTTGAAATATTGTTTTAACCAAATAAATTGCCAAGAAATAGTTTATTCAAATGCAATTAAAATTTTATGTTGGTATTGTAATATATTTATGGTAAATTTGACAGATTCGGCTGCACAATATAATAATGTTTACACGTGAACGAAAATAAATTCAATTGCGATTATAATTTAATTACACATCATTCCTAATACATGTAAGGTAATTTCGTATTAATTTTTAATTACATTCAAACATATTCAAACAAATCTTTTCTATCCGTGTAGGTACCAGCATCAACAAGAAGAACAATATCAGCCTGGAGATAAGCCGAAGAATAACTCTTGCCAACAGGTGTTACTTTGGGCTCAGTATGCAATTGAGGAGCAGAGCCCTCTCTCGATGGACAAAAGTTACGCTCTATAAATCGTTCATCATGCCAGTCTGCTCTATGGCGTTGAGGCATGGACGCTTGCCAACATCGATGAGCGAGTTTTTGGAGCATTCGAGAGAAAGATTCTTCGGAAAATCTATGGCCCGATATGCGTTGAAAACGAGTACAGAATCAGATGGAACGACGAGCTGTATGAGCTCTACGACGACATTGACATAGTCAGGCGCATTAAGATATATATATATATATATATATATATATATATATATATATATATATATATATATATATATATATATATATATATATATAAATATATATATATATATATATTTATTTATATATATATATATATATATATATATATATATATATATATATATATATATATATATATATATATATATATATATATATATATATATAGTTAAATGATACATTTATTTAACTATTTAACTATTTGTATGTATCATTTAACTATTTGTATGTATCATTTAACTATTTGTATGTATCATTTAACTATTTGTATGTATCATTTAACTATTTGTATGTATCATTTAACTATTTGTATGTATCATTTAACTATTTGTATGTATCATTTAACTATTTGTATGTATCATTTAACTATTTGTATGTATCATTTAACTATTTGTATGTATCATTTAACTATTTGTATGTATCATTTAACTATTTGTATGTATCATTTAACTATTTGTAAAAAAAAAAAAAAAAAATTATGCTGTTTTGCACCACAGCATGCAAAAATTGCTTTCTTAAAATTCTGAAAAAATGTACATAAATTCTTGACATTGACATTAAAGATCATTCTACTTTGATTTGGAGTGGGAGGAATTTTTGTTCTGTTTTTTCTTAACTTTAAAAATCCTGTTTTTTAGTATATAAATCGCCATATTTTAGAGTGGTTCGAGATACATCAATAAAATCTGGTATATACTCATATCCAGAAAATCCAGGAAATGCGATGGACAGGACAGGGCTGCTCTAAACAGGCATCCTATGACATATACTACAGCTGCCATGCGGAGAGGCATGAATTGTGGATTTGTAGTCGGCAAAAGACTCCGCCACCTTGTCTCTAGGTTCACACCCGTGAACGACTGGCGACAATCCGCATCAAGGCTAAATACTTCTACATCAGTCTTATTTGTGCGCACGCTCCGACGAATGAGAAGGACGATGAAACCAAATAGACCTTCTATCAGCGCCTCGACGAAGCCTATGAGCGCTGCCCCGACACGACATCAAAATCGTGATTGGCGTCTTAAATGCCATGGTGGGCCATGAGGATATCTTTGGTCCGACAGTTGGACAATTCAGCCTCCACAACAACACCTCCGACAATGGAATGAGGCTGATCGACTTCGCCGCAGCACGAAACATGGTAATCTCAAGTAATTTTAATATTCACAAGGCCACGTTGCGGTCACCCGATCAGAACACGCGCAACCAAATTGATCATGTTGTGATTGACGGAAGGCACGATCCGAAATTCGAACATCGACTCGTATCACTTCTTTGTATCAGCCAAGGTTTACACACGCTACGCGCTGTAAAAAATGACAGAATCCCACAAAAAGAAAGCTAGACGTCAGTAAACTGCACACACAACAGACCGAACAAGCCTATGTCGCTCGACTCTCCCACCTGCTGGCCCAAGACAATCATGTGTAAACAGGGTTGTATTGAGACTTGAACAGTGCTGTAATGAGCTCTGACTTACATTATAATATCCCGGAAACATTTTAATGTTGCCGCTTAAAATGGAGTATGTTCTAATGGAAACATAATAATTACTACATCCAAATAAAATAAATATTTGAACCGAAACATAAATATGTTAAAAATAAAACATGATTTTGAACGACCTGAATATAAATATGTTCCCAGTGAAACATATCAGTTGTTTCAGTTCAAAAAGTAGTATGTTTGCATAGAAACATATTTAAATATTTTTGGAAAGAAATCCTGAAAATAAAATAAAAATAAAATGTTGTATTTTTATTAATTTTTATTAAAAATCTTAAAACATGCACAGTGGGAATTTATAATAATTGAATTCATATACAAATTTTAAAATGCATAAAAAAAATATTCGTTTAAAACTGCAAGTACAAGTGAAAGATCAATGAATGCACAATTGCACCAGCAGATGCTAAACCAGACGATCCAGGATCGCTTTATATTTGGTACAGTTACAGTTGATCTCAGTACAGCACATAGCATAGGCAAGGAATTCACATGCCAAATTCTGTTTGATAATCGAAACAGTTTTTTATTTGTGGTTTTTTCACATTAGTTTCAGAAATTATATACTGCACTATATTATACTCTGTTACTATTTGTACTTTTTGTAACACAATTTTTATATTTATTTAATTTACAACTAACAAAATTATTACCGACTCGAACACGTTTTCTCAACGAACAACAAAACACACGTACGCAGAAAATGCAGATCACCGAGTGTCAACTTTGTATACAAGAAGAAAGCTGCAATAATACCTCTATTTAAATTTAAATACTATTTACATTTAAATTAATTTTTTTGTTTGTTTTCAAGCATCAGTATTTTTAAAAGGACCAATACATACTTCAAACGACGAAAAACAGAGACGTAGACATAGATAGAATACATTTATTTAAATCCAATTTGTTTTTTGTTTGTTATTAAACATCAATAAATTTAAATTTAGATTTAAATTTAGTTTTAAATTTAGATTTAAATTTAGATTTAAATTTAGATTTAAATTTAGATTTAAATTTAGATTTAAATTTAGATTTAAATTTAGATTTAAATTTAGATTTAAATTTAGATTTAAATTTAGATTTAAATTTAGATTTAAATTTAGATTTAAATTTAGATTTAAATTAATTTAGATTTAAATTTAGATTAATAGCTCTATTTTGGCATTGTGAGCACTCACAGGTCACAACTCAATGAGAGCCGTTTTTCTTGTTAGAATAATTGTGATCAAAATCTCAAATTCGTATTCTGGCAAAAATCTAACATAAAAACTATTAAGAAATACCCCACACTGTGGGGAAGAGAGTTTCACGTCATATTTTGAAGTTTTTCATCTGAATTAATTGTAAATAAAAGTAAACAACAAATTCAAAACAATAAAATTTATTTTTTGTGAAGTTTTTAGAACATTTGCAGATAATTAATGCATTCAAATAATTAAAATAGTGGTAATTAAATATTTTTAATTCGTGAAATGTAGTTTCAATTATGTGTAAAATGTTTTAAGTGTTAACGCAGCATCTTTTCATGAGGTTGCATTACGTATTTTACTTTTAACCGCCAATTGTGTTTTTGTATTTATTTAATATATGGAAGCCCCAAATTAAACTACAATTAATAATCTAAAAGCCCTTATAAAATATATACGATGTTTATTTGTTATTATATGTAGTGATCTGCTATTTTGTGCCTCGCAAGTTTTCCAATTGTTGTGAGCCTCTCAGCATCTCAATTTTCTGGCAGAATACGAAAACCTTTTAATTTGAGATCCATTCCAAATTTTAGGATGTTTTTGACGTAAAATTCTGTTATGAGAATTTGTGATGCTCGCCAGAATACGGCTATAAAATTTAGATTTAAATTTAGATTTAAATTTAGATTTAAATTTAGATTTAAATTTAGATTTAAATTTAGATTTAAATTTAGATTTAAATTTAGATTTAAATTTAGATGTATATTTTAATTTAGATTTAAATTTAAATTTAGATGTAAATTTAAATTTAGATTTTCGATTTAATCAAAATGTATTAATATCGTTTTCTTTTCTTCTATTTTATGTCACACACTAGAGAAAGTCATAAGTTTGAAGATAATTATTGTAACATACTTTTTTAATATATGTGGTTTTAAATAGTAGAGCACATTTTGAAATATTGTTTTAACCAAATAAATTGCCAAGAAATAGTTTATTCAAATGCAATTAAAATTTTATGTTGGTATTGTAATATATTTATGGTAAATTTGACAGATTCGGCTGCACAATATAATAATGTTTACACGTGAACGAAAATAAATTCAATTGCGATTATAATTTAATTACACATCATTCCTAATACATGTAAGGTAATTTCGTATTAATTTTTAATTACATTCAAACATATTCAAACAAATCTTTTCTATCCGTGTAGGTACCAGCATCAACAAGAAGAACAATATCAGCCTGGAGATAAGCCGAAGAATAACTCTTGCCAACAGGTGTTACTTTGGGCTCAGTATGCAATTGAGGAGCAGAGCCCTCTCTCGATGGACAAAAGTTACGCTCTATAAATCGTTCATCATGCCAGTCTGCTCTATGGCGTTGAGGCATGGACGCTTGCCAACATCGATGAGCGAGTTTTTGGAGCATTCGAGAGAAAGATTCTTCGGAAAATCTATGGCCCGATATGCGTTGAAAACGAGTACAGAATCAGATGGAACGACGAGCTGTATGAGCTCTACGACGACATTGACATAGTCAGGCGCATTAAGATCCAGCGCTTACGCTGGCTGGGACAGAAGGTGGATTCAAATTTAGTTTTAAATTTAGATGTAATTTTAAATTTAGATGTAAATTTAAATTTAGATTTCCGATTTAATCAATATGTATTAATATCGTTTTCATTTCTTCTATTTTATGTCACACACTAGAGAACGTCATAAGTTTGAAGATATTTATTGTAACATACTTTTTTAATATATGTGGTTTTAGATAGTATAGCACATTTTGAAGCTCAGATTCGCATTGGACCGTCACAGCACTTTCCTTAGATTGATTAATTTCCCACTCATAACGTGTCTGCATGTAGATCCACAACTTCATCAATCTTGTAGCTATTAATAAATGAAATCAACTTTATGTTTTTTATTTGTATTTATAAAGTGGTACCTTTGTCTTTGAGCTCAGTTGCAATTGCATTCCAAATAATACCTTTACGCCGATAATCATTGTAGTAGCGATGTGCTGAGTCATACAATTCGGGATATCCTTGAAGCAGAACCACAAATTGCCGGAACTCTCGCGAGATGTGAACTTTAATACGAAGGCGACCTATCTCAGTATTTGTCTGTTCTACACTATCTTCCTTATCCTCAATAATTATTACAGGATCATCATCTTCTAGCAATACGACATCGTCATCTTGAGTGGTTTCAGATGGTGTATTAATATTAGAAATTATTGTGATTGGCATAATCCTTTTACGATCAACCACAAATCGCCAAAGAAATATAAGCTCACGTTCTAAAGCCTCAACTGGCCTTTTTCTTTTATTAGATCCAGAGCGTAGGAACTGATCAAGTCGTCGAGAATAGCGTTGATAACAATAGCGCAGTTCAATCCAAGTATTTTTGCAGACATCAACTAGATAATGTATGAAACAAATCAAATATAAAAATATATATATATATACAGTTGTGTGCAAAAAAAATAGTAGTGGTCTCCTATAGATTATGTTATCGCCTTTTTGATCGCCTTGTGTTTTGAGAACACTGTATTTTTTTTATTTACATATATTGCATATTTTTGATTAAAATGAAGTATAATTCACTATATTTTTTAAAACATTAAAAAAATTATATTACCATTTGTAGGCGAATTTTGAATGTTGCTGTTCAAAATAATAGTAGTGCTACCGAATATGTTACAAAATCGAAATATTTTTATAGAATGACTGAATTTAGAGCTTGTATTTGTATTAGAGAGATTAATTGGAACAAAATTATAAAATATTTGATATATTTTGTATTAATTTTATTGAATATAGTATTTACAAAACGTTGTTCTATCGAAACCCAAAAAATCCTTAAAACTGAACCTTGGACAAAATAAAACTTTAAAAATTGTTCAAAATTTATAAGGATGTTGATGTGTGAAATGCACTTTAAAATTGTATCAGATTAATTATAAACTTAAAAAATCGATGGCGCTTCTCGCTTTCTCCAAATTTATTTGTTCATTCATCTATTCTTTAAATTCATTCTTTTAGTTTTCATAATTCGTAGTTTTAAGTTCTTGCGTTCACTTCTTGAACTACTCCAATCCTGAGGGGTAATAAAGAAAATCTATGAAGCAAATAATCGGTTTTATTCTACAAATTTCCATTGGTCCTCCACGAACTGGATCGTTTCGAAGCTGAAGAGAAGAAGATTTCAGACGAGAATTAATTATCTCATCAACGTAATCTATGCTATAATCAACATTATCATCCATATTGTCCACATCAGATTTCTATCCACATCATTATTCGGAGATCAACTTACACTCAGAGGAAAAACACATTTTAAAATCAAGCACAGTCATAGTTGTTTTTAAAATTTTCAACTTTTGATCATACAACCATGTTTTAACAATGCAAAATTTTAATACTAGGTTGAAATACATCGAATCAAAAATTACAACTTTAAATTAAAAATGCATTTCCAATTTTAAGTTGCAGCAATCTAATATCAAGATTGCACCAACTTTGATTTAAGATTATATCAACTTAAAAAAAAAATAAAAAATGCAACGCGTTTTCATTTCAATCTTAAATCAACGTTGTTCGTTGGTGAATTAAAAAATATCAACCTTATTCGACTTTCATGACGGCTTTTGCTTGATTTAAGGTTGTTTTTGCTTGATTTTACAATGTTTTTCCCTGAGTGTACTTAATCCAGGTGCGTTTGCAATTATTATTTCAGTAATTGTATATTAGTTCTTGCGAAAACTTCGAGCGCGTGGTCGGTACGTTAAGTTGTTCTACAAAGTATAAAAATCGACCGAAAAAGGGCAAAGATCTTAAAAAATTTAACAAGTCCTGTATTATTTAAAAAGAAACTAAAATTCGTATCCCTTCACTTAGAAAAGAATAATGACATGATTATATCTACCAGCACTTAAGGGTGTCGACATTCCTCTGTCTAACGAAGTAAAATATCTGGGCTTAATTCTAGATAGTTTACTACTTTGGACAAAACATGTTGAAAATAAAATTTCACGAGCATTGAATGTCTTCTGGCAATGCAGTGAAATTTTTGGGATTTTTTTTTGGATTTACATGGCAATGATAAGACCGATGATATCATATGGATCGGTAGTCTGGTGGAACAAGCTATCGTGAAAGTGCGTGACAACTACTCTTGCCAAGATTCAGAGAACCGTGTGTCTGGGTGTTACCTTTCCCACTACACCTGGTCCAGCGCTAAATGCAATCTTAATATGTCTGGAATATGTTCCTTGGAATATGTCTGACATTGAACCCGACCCGCCACTAGACACCTGTATACTGGAGATGTCATCCGATGCAATGACAACAGAAATATTATCAAGACGAAATTTTAAGGTTTGCCAACCTGACAGTCAAGACTGGCTAACGCCTGACTGTGAGCCAGGTAGTGGGTCACACCGCATTTTCACCGACGGCTCCAGAACCGATCAGGGATCTGGTGCTGGAGTGTTTGTGGAAACGGATGACCGCAGACTTCACTTCGCCTTAGGGGACAATGCCTCGGTATTTCAAGTCGAAGTTTATGCTATACTTATGGCTATGGACTACATTGCGGATAATAGATGTCAGAACAGAGCTAAATCTTTTTGCAGCGATAGTCAAGCTGCTCTTATGGCTTTGAACATTCCGGTCATCACATCCAAAATTGTACGTCAATGCAGATCACGTCTCAATTGTGTTGATAAATACAATACACTGAAACTGATCTGGGTGCCGGGCCATAAAGGGGTAATAAAACGTCTTACGAACTAGCACGTGTTGGATCTGAGGATAATCCATTTAAACCAGAACCTGTGCTTGGACTACCTGCATCTATGGGAAAATTCGTCATCAGCTCTTGGGTCGCCTCCGCACACAAGAGCAGATGACTGAACGAGACCAAATGCAGATTCTCCAATCTCATGACACCGAAGATAGCCAAAAGATCGGCCTCATTTCTACTTTCCTTAAGTAGAAAGAAGTGCAGAAAACTGAAGGGACTTCTAACGGGACACAACTCATGTGAAAAATACATGAACGCAATCGGCCTGGCCGAAAGCGCCTTATGTTCTGCCTGCTACGAAGAAACTGGAACGACAGAACACTATCGCTGTGACTGTCCAGCATTTTCTAGAATTAGAAGGCAGATCTTTGGCACAGACGTGATGAGAGAGGATCAGCTTCAATCTTTATCACACAATAGCATTCTTAGATTTAAAAATGAAGAGGACAGCTTAAGAAGTCAATCGGGTTTCAACAATTGCGTTCGCAACATTACACGGGAGTCGGAGAAGAGGAGAGCTTAACAAATCGATCGGTTTTGAACAATTGCGTTCGCAACATTACACGAGAGTCAGAGAAGAGGAGAAGTAGACGATCGGTTTCAACAAGAGCGATTGCAAACATTACACGAGGAGGAGAAAAGAGCGATAAAAAAGACATTTGAGCAAATTCTACAGATTTTACAGTCACTCGCAACATTATAGCAGAGCTCTCGATTACCCGGTTGCCCGGGTACCCGGGCTACTCGGGTTTTTCGAGCTACTCGGGTAATACCCGGGTAGTTCAAATACTCGAAAAACCCGGGTATTAAATGTTCGAGCTACCCGGTTAATTTTGGGGGTCAGGGACCACTGAGAGTGGTACCATTCGATTTCCCTCGATGTCTGCTACCGATTTCTGCAATAAAAATTTTTTCGGTATTTTTATCACTTTCCTCCCACTTTTTCCCACCAAGCCACTTTTGTCCACCCACATTTTTCCAACCACTTCCGATCAACTCCCACATCAAGCAAACGAACTGACAGACAAATTAACAAGCGATCAAATGAACAATCGTCAATCGAACAAACGAACGAACGAGCTACTCGAAGCTCGAACAACGATCAAGCAATCGAGCTACTCGAACAAACGAGCTACTCGAATAGCTCGAACAAACGAACGAACAAACTACCCGGGTTTTGCGAACTACCCGGGTAGCTCGAACATTTAATACCCGGGTTTTTCGAGTATTTGAACTACCCGGGTATTACCCGGGCTACTCGAAAATACACGTATGAAATCGAGAGCTCTGCATTATAGTGAATTGAATACCCTTTCTCTGGTACATGAGGCATTCTTTTTCAAATTGAACGGATTTCGTCAAAAATATTCAGTTGCACTTTGGATTTGATTCAATTTTTTTATGGATTGTTTATAAGCCCACCCATATTTTTTTTGTCATTAGGTTTGAAAATACAGGGTGTTTAAAAAATGAAAATATGACGCATAGAACTTTTAAAATTATATAACTTTGCATATGTGCATCGTATAGCTTCAAGTTTTGTCTCATTTTAAAGGTAATAGTATTTTCTTTCTTGCACTGAACAAATTTAATATATTTTTAAATTTTATGTAACTATTATAAGCAATTAATATGTTTAAGGACATTTTACTAAATGAGAGGTATTTTTAATATTTTTTTAATTAAGACAAAAAATTTCCACTTTAAATTCTGTATAAAGAACATTCTTTTGTTGGGTGGTCATTTGTGCACATCTACATGAAAACAATTTTTTTGTTCAAACGCCTGTGCGCTTAAGCTGCTTTTTTATGTGGTTTTGATAGCATCGTTTTGATTTGTCAGTAAAATTTTATATAAGCCATAGAAAATATGTATGTTGTCACAAACAACTCATTGACCACCCAGTTTATTCAGTTCCCTACACCACTAAGTCGGTTCTTATATCCAAAACTAAAAAAATTTAGTTTGTCTAACAATAAAGATTTTATTTTGTGTGTATTGATACAACCTTTAAAAAATGCATTTATAACTGCCATGGACATATTTCCACTATAAACTAGAGGATATTAGTTGGTTTATTAATATTTTATTAAAAATAAAAATTTATTTTTTTTAAACAATATTTTTTTCAATATCTTTAGGCTGTGACCGAATAGTTTGAGCTCTGTTTCCATTAAATTCGCGAATATTAACACCCTTATTTTTAGATTTAAAAATTAAAACAAATGGGATCATATTTTTAAAGATTAAAAATTAATAAATTGATGTTTTCTGAACAAAATTGTACTTAGGTTTTTCGTAGTTTTACACACTATAAAAAGGATTTTCGACACGTCAATGCTTAATTTCATACTTACACTATTGATTTTTATAGTTTAAACTTAAAGATTAAAGATTAAATTTAAATGCGAGGAAAAAAGTTGGCTGGTCCAATGATCGCACAATTACACCAACATTTACTATAATGTATGTTTAATAATATACCAATTATAATTATATGACAACTTTTTTATTTATTTTTATTATTTTATTTTTATTATACTGATCTTTTACGATTAAAAATTAAATTAAATCCTTTTTGGTATGATGTTACAATTTTTTTAGTTTTGGTTATAAGAACCGACTTAGCAGTTTAGAGAATCGACTACATTGGGTGGGCAATAAGCTGATCAAGATGTTAGGTAATTATACTGATAAATCAAAACGATGCTATGCAAAAACACATAAAAAAGCAGCTTATGAGCACAGTCGTTTGAACAAAAAAATTGTTTTCATACAGATGGGCACAAATGACCACGTAACAAAAGAATGTTCTTTATAAAGAATTTAACGAGGAAAATGATAGTCTTAATTAAAAAAAAAAATACCTCTCGTTAACTAAAAAGTCCTTAAACATTTTAATTGCTTATAATAGTTACATGATAATTAAAAACATATTAAATTTGTATAGGGCAATAAAGAAAGAATTCTATTACCTTAAAAATGAGACCAAACTTTACGCTATACGATGCATAGATGCAAAGTTATATAATTTTTAAAAAAGGTCCAATAAGCAATCCATAAAAAAAAATTGAAGCAAATCCAGAGTGGCAAAAATATTTCGTGTTCGATTTGAAAAAGAATGCCTCACATACGTATCGTAAATCCTTTTGAAGGTGACCACCCGCACTGTTTTATCCGTCAATTTTTATAGCAACATTTATATTTGCATATTCTATACAATATTTTTAATTTATTTTACACTCAAAGAACTAATGTATTCGCGAATTAATTAAAAACAAATACAGTGGTTTATAAATCAGTCTTTTATAATGAATCATTTTGTTTTTATTTTTTCATCGAAATCATACAATTTTGATAATTATGCTTAGTTGTTCTAGTGTCAAATTGTTTTAGCGAACATAATAAATCCAATACAAAGTGTTAACTTGTATTTCAATTAAAAATATATTTAAGCTTTTTGATTTTTCTATTGAAATTTCGGTATGTTTCGTGACTCATTTCGCTAATTCTCTGTGCAGCTTTGTCAGCCCATGCCTAGCCTGAAACACTTTCAACCCAAAAGTCGTGGGAGAACTTAAATGTTTTAAGAATATGTTTCGGACATCTCCCCCGAGTATTTTAAGACTAACATAAAAAAAATCGTAGGTAGGTTTTTTAAAATATCGCGGTTTCAATTTTTTTTGTGCGTTTTTTTTTTTAAATATTTTTTTGAAAATAACTTTTTTTCTTTTTTTTTTGGCTTTAACTATTAACTTTAGCCACTAAAATAACCCATAAAAATTTCACATAATTTGTCCACCGTTAGGGGTTATAATTAGTGGTAACAAGTGCGAAAATATAGGTTTTTTCAAAAATAGTCCTTTTTTGAACATTATATCCTTAAATACTATTAAATAGTCTATACACGGATTAACGTGCATAAATTTATGTACCAAACAAACTAAACCCCAATTCGCTATCTTTCATAGTTGAGAAGATATTTCAAATCAAAGTAAAATTATAATCCATAACGGTGGACGAATTATGTGAAATTTTAATGGGTTATTTTAGTGGCTAAAGTTAATAGTTTGAGCAAAAAAAAAAAAAGAAAAAAGTTGTTTTCAAAAAAATATTTTCAAAAAACCGCACAAACAAAATTGAAACCGCGATATTTTAACAACCTGCCTACGATTTTTTATACCCTACACTAAGAGTGAAAGGGTATATTCAGTTTGGTACGCCGTTTGTAACACCCAGAAGGAAGCATCTCCGGTATGGAAAAGTATATATATTCTTGATCAGCATGACCTCTTGAGTCGATTTAGCGATGTCCGTCTGTCTGTCCGTCTGTTTGTCCGTCCGTCTGTCCGTCTGTCTGTCTGTTGAAATCCCTACTACTTTTAAAATTGAAGAGCTAGATAAATGAAACTTATAACTTAGATTACTAATATACCTACGCTGTATGTGCGAAAAAATTGGCGAGATCGGTCCATTGTGACCTATGATCCGACCACTTATGTTCAAATACCTCATATAAAATGTACATATAAAGATCAATTTTTATGTATACGTGCTTAGGTCAACTTTTTTGGTCAAATATATATTGATATCATGCTCAAATACATGATAATAATGTTTTCCCGCGAAAAGACTTGTGGTTCCCAAAAAAAATTCGAAATTCGGTACACCTACCCATTTGTAAATATGGGTATCAAATGAATGGAAATTCTTCAGCGATTGAATGTATGTAGTTATTTTCAGGATTTGTATACCCTGGTGACCTATATATCACTTTGAATGGTAACCACACATATGTGTAGGGTATTTATAGTCGGCTTAGACCGACTATAATTTTGATAATCCCAACTATCATAATTACACCTACTTTAAAATTTCCCATGTGATATAACCTTCGAAATCATACAATTTTGATAATTATGCTTAGTTGTTCTAGTGTCAAATTGTTTTAGCGAACATAATAAATCCAATACAAAGTGTTAACTTGTATTTCAATTAAAAATATATTTAAGCTTTTTGATTTTTCTATTGAAATTTCGGTATGTTTCGTGACTCATTTCGCTAATTCTCTGTGCAGCTTTGTCAGCCCACGCCTAGCCTGAAACACTTTCAACCCAAAAGTCGTGGGAGAACTTAAATGTTTTAAGAATATGTTTCGGACATCTCCCCCGAGTATTTTAAGACTAACATAAAAAAAATCGTAGGTAGGTTTTTTAAAATATCGCGGTTTCAATTTTTTTTGTGCGTTTTTTTTTTTTTAAATATTTTATGAAAATAACTTTTTTTCTTTTTTTTTTTGCTTTAACTATTAACTTTAGCCACTAAAATAACCCATAAAAATTTCACATAATTTGTCCACCGTTAGGGGTTATAATTAGTGGTAACAAGTGCGAAAATATAGGTTTTTTCAAAAATAGTCCTTTTTTGAACATTATATCCTTAAATACTATTAAATAGTCTATACACGGATTAACGTGCATAAATTTATGTACCAAACAAACTAAACCCCAATTCGCTATCTTTCATAGTTGAGAAGATATTTCAAATCAAAGTAAAATTATAATCCATAACGGTGGACGAATTATGTGAAATTTTAATGGGTTATTTTAGTGGCTAAAGTTAATAGTTTGAGCAAAAAAAAAAAAAAGAAAAAAGTTGTTTTCAAAAAAATATTTTCAAAAAACCGCACAAACAAAATTGAAACCGCGATATTTTAACAACCTGCCTACTATTTTTTATACCCTACACTAAGAGTGAAAGGGTATATTCAGTTTGGTACGCCGTTTGTAACATCCAGAAGGAAGCATCTCCGGTATGGAAAAGTATATATATTCTTGATCAGCATGACCTCTTGAGTCGATTTAGCGATGTCCGTCTGTCTGTCCGTCTGTTTGTCCGTCCGTCTGTCCGTCTGTCTGTCTGTTGAAATCCCTACTACTTTTAAATTGAAGAGCTAGATAAATGAAACTTATAACTTAGATTACTAATATACCTACGCTGTATGTGCGAAAAAATTGGCGAGATCGGTCCATTGTGACCTATGATCCGACCACTTATGTTCAAATACCTCATATAAAATGTACATATAAAGATCAATTTTTATGTATACGTGCTTAGGTCAACTTTTTTGGTCAAATATATATTGATATCATGCTCAAATACATGATAATAATGTTTTCCCGCGAAAAGACTTGTGGTTCCCAAAAAAAATTCGAAATTCGGTACACCTACCCATTTGTAAATAAGGGTATCAAATGAATGGAAATTCTTCAGCGATTGAATGTATGTAGTTATTTTCAGGATTTGTATACCCTGGTGACCTATATATCACTTTGAATGGTAACCACACATATGTGTAGGGTATTTATAGTCGGCTTAGACCGACTATAATTTTGATAATCCCAACTATCATAATTACACCTACTTTAAAATTTCCCATGTGATATAACCTTCGAAATCATACAATTTTGATAATTATGCTTAGTTGTTCTAGTGTCAAATTGTTTTAGCGAACATAATAAATCCAATACAAAGTGTTAACTTGTATTTCAATTAAAAATATATTTAAACTTTTTGATTTTTCTATTGAAATTTCGGTATGTTTCGTGACTCATTTCGCTAATTCTCTGTGCAGCTTTGTCAGCCCACGCCTAGCCTGAAACACTTTCAACCCAAAAGTCGTGGGAGAACTTAAATGTTTTAAGAATATGTTTCGGACATCTCCCCCGAGTATTTTAAGACTAACATAAAAAAAATCGTAGGTAGGTTTTTTAAAATATCGCGGTTTCAATTTTTTTTGTGCGTTTTTTTTTTTTTAAATATTTTATGAAAATAACTTTTTTTTTTTTTTTTTTTGCTTTAACTATTAACTTTAGCCACTAAAATAACCCATAAAAATTTCACATAATTTGTCCACCGTTAGGGGTTATAATTAGTGGTAACAAGTGCGAAAATATAGGTTTTTTCAAAAATAGTCCTTTTTTGAACATTATATCCTTAAATACTATTAAATAGTCTATACACGGATTAACGTGCATAAATTTATGTACCAAACAAACTAAACCCCAATTCGCTATCTTTCATAGTTGAGAAGATATTTCAAATCAAAGTAAAATTATAATCCATAACGGTGGACGAATTATGTGAAATTTTAATGGGTTATTTTAGTGGCTAAAGTTAATAGTTTGAGCAAAAAAAAAAAAAGAAAAAAGTTGTTTTCAAAAAAATATTTTCAAAAAACCGCACAAACAAAATTGAAACCGCGATATTTTAACAACCTGCCTACTATTTTTTATACCCTACACTAAGAGTGAAAGGGTATATTCAGTTTGGTACGCCGTTTGTAACATCCAGAAGGAAGCATCTCCGGTATGGAAAAGTATATATATTCTTGATCAGCATGACCTCTTGAGTCGATTTAGCGATGTCCGTCTGTCTGTCCGTCTGTTTGTCCGTCCGTCTGTCCGTCTGTCTGTCTGTTGAAATCCCTACTACTTTTAAATTGAAGAGCTAGATAAATGAAACTTATAACTTAGATTACTAATATACCTACGCTGTATGTGCGAAAAAATTGGCGAGATCGGTCCATTGTGACCTATGATCCGACCACTTATGTTCAAATACCTCATATAAAATGTACATATAAAAATCAATTTTTATGTATACGTGCTTAGGTCAACTTTTTTGGTCAAATATATATTGATATCATGCTCAAATACATGATAATAATGTTTTCCCGCGAAAAGACTTGTGGTTCCCAAAAAAAATTCGAAATTCGGTACACCTACCCATTTGTAAATAAGGGTATCAAATGAATGGAAATTCTTCAGCGATTGAATGTATGTAGTTATTTTCAGGATTTGTATACCCTGGTGACCTATATATCACTTTGAATGGTAACCACACATATGTGTAGGGTATTTATAGTCGGCTTAGACCGACTATAATTTTGATAATCCCAACTATCATAATTACACCTACTTTAAAATTTCCCATGTGATATAACCTTCCCAACTGGTTTTATTTTAGTCTTAAAATACCCGGGGGAGATGTCCGAAACATATTCTTAAAACATTTAAGTTCTCCCATGACTTTTGGGTTGAAAGTGTTTCAGGCTAGGCGTGAGCCGTCTGTCAAACGCTAAGAGTTTTTTGTAACAGCGATTTATTTCCGATAAAAATAGCTACATTTATTATTAAAGAAGAAAATATATATTAACATAAAAACAAAAAAACCGAATCATTTCCAAAAACTAGAATCCAATAGTTGTGATCTTAATTTTCTTCAAATCTCAAACTAATAGCCCTATTCTGATGAGCATCACAAATTCTCACAACGTCAAAAACATCCCAAAAATTGGGGTGAATCTCAAGTTGATATGTTTTTGAATTCTGGCAAAAAGTTGAGATGCTGAGAGGGTAACAATAATTAGGAACATTGTGAGGCTCAAAGTAGCAGATCACAACATATAAAAAAACATCTGAAATTCTTATTTTTTTAATACGAACTAGTTTACGTATTAATAAATGAAAGTTAGTTAAACGGATAACCACAAAATATAAAATCTGCCGCCAAAAAAACACAAACTGCAGTCAAAAATTGAAGGCACCTTTCCTCTATGCGAAGACGCTGCTTTTTTCACTTCAAACACACCAAACACTTAACATATCACTTATAATAAACTTTTAAAAACATGGCCCATATATTGGCACCATTTAAATTATTAAAATGCTATTTTTAATGCTTATTTGATTTAAAAACGGCATACAAACAGAAATACTAATATTTTTATGTTGTTTATTTACATTTGCTTTCAATTAATTAAAAATTAAACATCAAATATGACGTGAAACTCTCTTCCCCACAGTGTGGGGCATGATACAACTACCAGGTAGTAGTAACAAAAGTTGCTCCCTCTCAACTAAAAATGTAAACAAATAGAAAATAAAAACAAATGAAAATGACATTAAATTTAAAATTAAAACTTTCAAATAATTGTGATATTTCCTAAAGCAAAAAAACAAAATGATTGGTATGCAACAGGAACCAGAGCTGTTTAGTTTTGCGGTTCCGGACGTTAGTAACTCGATCGGAAATGCTCTCCCGCACACTTAATACAATGCCATGAACATTTCCGAACGCAGGGGGAAATGCAGGAGCTGCATACTTGCATCACTTTTTTTTACAAAAGCCCTTCGTTACGAGCACCTACATGCATGCGGGTCTCGAAATATAAAATCGCAAACTCGCAACCGTGTTTCAAAAACACAAACTGCAGCACCAGCCCTCAAAAACAATGATGAAACGCAGGGCAAGTGAGATGACAATCATTGCGTACGCAAATATTTCGCTCCAACGCTATTACAGCTAACGAAGGGCACGTGCAATATAGTGCCAAACGTTCCAATGTATTGAAATACATGCGATGATCGATGACGACTTGAAAAGCAGCTTCATTTAATTTTTCAAAATAATTAAACATAAACAAAAATTATTGAAGTTTGGAAAGGAAATAATTTTTTTTTTTTTTGAAAAAAAATTCAAAAAATTTTGACATTACTTTGGGACTTCTGACATTTCGGTAGGCACAGAAGTAGAACAAGAATAAATTTCTCTTTTTATTCTAGTACCTTATAGTTGTATCATGGTGTGGGGTATTCGCTGAGCGTTTTTTTGTTAGATTTTTGCCAGAATACAAATTTGAGACTTTGATCACAATTATTCTAACAAGAAAACGGCTCTCATTGAGATGTGACTTGTGAGCCCTCACAATGCCAGAATAGGGCTATAATAGCCCTATTCTGACGAGCATCACAAATTCTCAAAACAGTATTTTACGTCAAAAACCTCCCAAAAATTGGGGTGAATCTCAAATTGAGATGTTTTTATATCCTGCCCAAAAATTGAGTCTCTGATAGGGTCACAAGAATTTGGAAATCTGTGATGCTCAATGTAGCAGATTACAACGTACAAATAGTGTCGAAACTTTTTTTTAATATTAATTATATTGGAAATTAATTAATTGGGTCTGTTATATATTACACAATAGACAAACTGCCCAACAAAAACTCAAAATGCGGGTTAGAATTAAAAACAATGCAGCTGGATGCGAAGAAGTTTATTTTACACTTAAAACACTTCCAACACTTAGCACATCACTTAAATTGAAATTCCACAAACTTTGGTAATAAATTGGCACTATTTAAATGAATAAAATGCATTTTTGAATGCTTATTAGTCTTTAAAACTGAAAACTAAAGACAATTCTAATGTTTTAAAAGTTGTTTGTTTACTTTTTCTTACAATTAATTTAAATAAAAACTTCAAATGTGACATGAAACTCTCTTGTGAGCTGTGACTTGTGAGCACTCACAATGCCAGAATAGGGCTATAAAATTTCAAAAATAATTTTAAATAAATTAAAAATTAATTTCAAATACATTTCAAATAAATATTAATTATAAATTTAAATTATTAAAATTATAAATTTGAAACAAATCAATTAGTTCCGAATCATTTAAAACCAAAATTAAAAATATTATATATGGGCCATTCCACACCAAATCGACCAGCGCACAGTGGTCCAAAATTGAAAAAAGCTGGCAAAAATTCTAAAAATCGTCTATTTTGATTAAAGACAAGTAAACGTTCAATGTCTGATTCAAATTTGCGTGATTCGGTGTAAAAATTTCAATGGTCTGTTTAGAAAAAGTTCAAAATATTTTTTATTTAGTCAAATATGAACATACAATTTATAAAAAATTCGTTTAATAAGGGTAATATTAAGAGAAAAAAGATAACGCAGATGAAGGAGAAGATGATAAAGACGAAATTGATGAAGAATACCAAGAGTTGCAATCTTTTTTATGGTCTCTCTCACATCCATTTCTATTTTATATTAAAAATGCCATTTTTTAAATATAAAGTTAGTTTTTTTTCACAAAAGCAATTATTTGCAAAATAATAAAAACTGTTTTGAAATGCTCGAACATTTGCCAACAAAACTGCATTAAAAGTTTAGGGGAACATTGCGGAACACATTAACTTTTTTAACTTTTAACAAATTACTTTTTGTTTTCGAGGCTAACATATATTGTATGATATTGATTCTTTAGTTTCATTTTTTGTTGTATTATAAGTTCTTAAAACATCTATTTATATAATTATCATAATATAATATATCATATTACATTAGCAGCAATCTTATAATCAAAACACACTAAAACAAAAAAAAATTTAATGAAAAAAGTACTTACCCTCCAGTGAAATCTAAACTAGTAGCATAAATATGTAGTATTCATATTAGTAACCATGTTTCTAGTTCGGTAGCTAGTTAAAATGGATGCAGAGAAAAACAGTTCAAAAATTTGTTCGTAGCGGAACGTGTCAAAATTGTCAAAAACAAAATAAATTATTAAATACCAATTATATTTCAGTTATCTATTTTGCAGGAAACATCTTTCTTTTTAACTTTATTGTGGATTCCATAGTGTGATTTGTTTTATTTCTTTCCGTCATGGACTTGTACAATTTAACAAATAACCTATTTGACAAACCCTTACAACCGTGGCTTGGCTGCTGATAACAAGCCGAGCCAATCGCTCTCTGTCCTACGCTGTCCACCATCAAGACTCATTTTACAAGCTTTCTTGACCGGAGCAATTTCATCCATTCGGTCCACATGACCTAGGCAGCGAAAACATAGGTTTTGATTCGCTTGACTATGTCAATTGTCGTCGATTAGCTTACAGCTCTAGTGTTTCAACTGGTAAATAGAAACTAGTTTAGAGAGGGATTAAATATACTAGTTTATAGACTGACTGTAAAAATTAGTCTGTAGACTGGTTACAAAAAGCTAGTTTAAAAACTACTTAAATGTAATGCAAGAGGGGACAATTGACACATCGTAGGACATAAGCATTGAAAAAATTACAGTTCATTGTATGAAAATGGGGTTGAATTCGGGCTATTTGAGTGTCTACGGAGAACTAGACCAATACTAGTATTCAACTAGTCCGTTACACTGCAGGGTAATAACTGAAAAAGAGTATTTTTTTTTCGAATAAAATTTATGGCCTGGAATGTTTATATGTGAATTATAATACTATTGTTTGCATTCTAAGTTAAAAAAAGTATTGAATTTTGGCCAGCTTTTTTCACTTTTGGACCAGTGTGCAGCGGTTGGAACTCAACTTTTTCGATTTCAATGAAATTTGCACAACTGATAAAGGGTATCGAGATATGCATTGATCAATTTTTGTTTTATTTTTTCGCCCACTTCTTTCAGGGATACAGTGGTTCAAATTTACAAAAAATGGGCCAATTAAGTTGTAAATTCTAAACTTGAACATGTGGCCTGGGGTAATTGTCCGTACACTTCAAAATGGATGTCCTTAAAAAGGACCCTTTTTAAAATTCTGAAAAAAATCACATATTTTTGTTGATTTAATATAAATGTTCATCCCAAATTTCAAGATGATATTTTGATGGCATCATATTTTAAAAATTAATTTTCTAAATTTTTACATATTGTTTGTATTGAAAAAAAAAATATGAACAACCGTACAAAAGTAATTTTTGGCCCATTTTTGTAACCTTGAGCCACTGTATCTGTGGAAGTAGTGGGCGAAAAAATAAAACAAATTGGTCAGTACATATATGGATACCCTTTATCAGTTGCCCAAATTTTATTGAAATCCAAAAGGTAAAATCTCAAATTTGACTTTTTTTGGTCGATTTGGTGTGGAATGGCCCATATATATACGTATATTTGTATAATCGCATACATTGTTTATTAATACTTAACATTAAACCGAATAATTTCTTAATTTACGATATTTAGTATCATTTACATTCTAAATTTTTTGTTGCTGCTTCTTATTTGCTTTAAAAGAAGCATATTATTTTCCATTAAGCGTTTTCTATATTCTGAGGTACATCCTTTGGTTTATTGTTTCTAATATCCACTACGTCAACGTAAATGATGCCTTCCCTCGCTGGTTTTATTCGTCTGACTGACAGCCTGGTCGAGTTGGAGGCCGTCTTCGGGGAAATATTGTTAACTGGATACACGACGCATTCCTTTGAAATTCACCGAGATGAGATGAAGTCCACCTGGGCAAACGTAAAGAAATCTTACGAGACGTGTCTTGATGAACTACAAAAGGACCACGCAGCTGCCACTGAACTCCAGCGAGTGCAATTATATAAGGTATTTTGATGGCATGCCATCCAAATACAGTCCACTGACGATTCCACTCCTACAGATACATTACAATCATGCTTCGCTTCGGGGACAAATGGCATTCTGCTGGGTACAGCGGTGGTCACAATTTGCCACCTACGCACTACATATTCAGCTCGAGCTCTCATCGACTCAGGCTCCGACCCTGAACATTTATTTCTAATAGACTTTTTAAAATGTTAAAACTGCCAGCTAGCACCGTACAGGCTCAAGTTTCATGTTTAAAAATTGCTATTTCAGTAAAAGCGTATATTGTATGCTCTTTTATTTTAAGTTCTACTGTTGATCCCAACATTCATATTGAAGCTTCAGCCTTGGTGCTTCCGCATCTCACTGGAAATCATCCTACCACCACCGTTGATCATGCAACGTTTTCCACTATACCTAACGTGAGGCTAGTAGGTCCACAATTTTTCAAGAGTTCGCACATCGATATTTTGATAGTGATTTTTTTTTCTATCAATATTACTTGATGGTATAAAACGAAATGTGTGTGGTTCACTAAATGCTCAGGAAACCTTCTTCGGATGGATGATTGCAGGTTCAGTGGGACTTCAAGACACAAAATCAAGAACATATGTATCTTATTTCAACGAAATATCTCTTGATAAAGACATTTATAGATTTTGGGAGGGCGAGGATCTTCCTCAAAAACATTTTATGACTCCTTCTGATCATTTTTGCGAAAAAAATATATGAACGCAATACAAAAAGAGATATAAATCGCAGGTGCATAGTTTCTCTGCCATTAAAAGAACGTGTTTTCGACGACTTCACTCAGAGAAAAAACATGATTGAGACATGATTGTGTCAAAAAAAACTATGGTTATAGCAATAATAGTATGATTGTTATTATCATTTCTGATTGTCGTAATCATTCCCACTTTTTTAAAATGATTGTGTCTTTCATTAAATGATTTCTGCAATCATATTATGATCAAATTGTATGATTAGATTATGTAATGATTGTGACAAAAATGTAATTCGAGTATGCATGATTGCCAGAATCATGTTCATTATTATGTCAATCATATTAGCATTGAAGCATGATTGATATAATAATAGTATGATTGCTGTTTGACAGCTGATGACAGCTGTTGACAGTTTGGCAGATTCAGTATGTGAATTTTTATGTCGATTTAAAAATAAAATGTGATACAAATAGTGATAAGTTAAGAAAAAACTTCGGTTTTAGATCCTGAACAGAATGAGATCTGAGAAAGACACAATACACGCTGAACAAAAGGCGTCGTCACTTCAGTTGTGCAACGAGTCGCACAAATATTCCAATTTTTCTACACCAGCGAACGTCAGCGTCTTTGCAACAAATATTGAAATTGGTGTTTTTTTTAATAAAGTAGTATTCTTAAAATTATTTGTTTCAGGTTAACGCAATCATTCAATGAATTCTGCAATAAGTGACGCTTGTAAAAACATGATTGACACAATCATTCAATGATTAAAAACATGATAGAATCATTGGAAAACATGATTGAAACAATCATGTAACAATCATGCAACATGATTGCTACAATAATAATTCCAATCATTAAATGAAACCGTCAAAACATGATTGTGGTGATCATGTTTTTTCTGTGCGTGTTGAAACTTGGATATTCCCGCTCTATAGCTTGTGCGCAATTCATAAGAAATGAATCTCGTCTGTGCAAAAATCTACAGTTTAATATTCAATATGATGAGGTAATTAAAGAATATCTGAATTATGTCACATGGAAATGGTTCCATCAACTAAATTAACATTATTTCCTTACAATTACACTGACCCCATTACGCGGTGATTAAACCAGAAAGCACAACTACTAGGATTCTTGTAGTTTTTAAAGCTTCAAGTCCTTCTTCAAACAATGTAAGCTTAAACGATATTCCCTATACTGGGCCAGGACTACAAGCTGACCTCACACTTCTAATTCTTAAATGGAGATTTTATAAATTTGTTTTCAACGGTGATATACAGAAGATGTGTAGACAAATTCTTGTGGATCCGAACCACACCCCTTTTCAAAGGATATTATTTCGTGATTCACCTCAAGTGAAATCCAAGATTATGAATTAAAAACGGTGACATTTGGTGTCAATTGCGCACCATATCTTGCTACCCGCACTACATCAATTGGCAAAAGATGTCGAAAAAGCATATCCTTTAGCAAGCAACATATTGCGTACATCAATGTATGTAGATGACGCTCTAGCTGGAAGCCATGCCATTTCCACGGCTCTTAACGCATTTTACCAGTTTATTGCTGCTCTCAGTTCAGCTGGTTTATCAGTAAGAAAATGGATTTCCAATTCTAAAGCCATTTTGAAATGACTTCCAAAGGAATATCTGCATAGTAAAGACTTCCTCGATTTCGACGATGCTAGCAATTCTAAAACATTGGGCATTGGAATGCGCGTAATGATGTGTTTTATTTTTCCACTAAGCTTTTGCAGAAAAAATCTTCATGTACTAAACGTGAAGTTCTGTTTGAAATTTCCAAACTTTTCGATCCCGCTGGCTGGTTAGCGCCATGTGTAGTTCTTGCTAAAATGCTCATGTAACAGATATGATAAGAGCAAATATGATGGGATGATAATCTACCAGATGATTAATGACATTTATATTCCTAGATGGAATGATTATTGTTCTGGCTGTGACTTACAATTTCATTGTTTCTGCGTCGCTTCAGAGAAAGCGTACGCTGCAAACACCTACATTCATATCAAGGTCATATCTCTAGTTATTTACTAGCTGCGAAAGCTAAAGTAGCACCTGTTAAATTTGTTTCTATTCCAAGATTAGAACTTTGTGGTTCTGTTCTTTTATCTGAGATGATAGATTCTCTTATTCCACTGCAAAATGTGCAAAGAGGCTGTGGGACCAATTGCCCAAAGAAAAATTGCCCAAAAAAAATAAATGAATAATGACCCAAATAAATTTTTTTATCTATATATGTTCTTACAATTTATGTGAATCCATATGAAAGATGATAATTTCGTTTGTAAGGACTAAAAAATGTTAACAAAAAATCGCGTGGCTGGTTATAATTTTTCATCTATTTTGGCTTCTTAAAATTTAAGTGATGATGATAATTTCGTTTTCCTGTAATTTAAAAGAGATGCAGTCGAAAAATATTAAAAAAAATCGCGATTTTTGGTCAATAGTTTTATTTTTTCTTATAATTGTAAAAAATTACAATAATAAGAAGACAATTATAAAAGAAATTAAAATTATAGAATTATAAGAAGAGAGCAGTGAGAAAAAGCGTAACAACGTGCTCGGAAAGAATTGAAGATATGGTAATAAGAGGTGGAGTGGCCGCACGTATTACGCCAGTGTTTCGACTGGTACGTAAGCAAGGAGAATGTGATGTTAGGAATTTAATGTATTGGAAGAATGACAAGTTTGACAATAGAACGAGTAATGGTACCGCGCTCAGTTAGCACATCCGCGACGCGAACACGCGTATCGTTTCAAAAATATACTTTAGTAACACGACCTAAGCGCCATTCGTTTGATGGAATATTCTCGTCTCGTATTACTACCATAGAGTTTTCCTTAACATCTTCCTGAGGTGTTTTCCACTTGTTTCTCTTATGCAATTCCTTTATGTATTCATTCATTCATCCAACGAATGCAAAAGTGCTGGTGAAGCGATTTAAGCCTCTGCCAACGATTTATAATGGAGATAGATGGCTCAGAAACAGTGGGTTCAATAGGAGCTAATAATAGAGGACTACCAATAAGAAAATGCCCTGGAGTAAGTGCCGAATTGTCAAAAGGATCTTCTGACATAGTTGATATTGGACGCGAATTCAGGCAGGCTTCAATTTTTTCCATAAGCGTTGAAAATTCTTCAAAAGTTAACTTGAAGGGACATGCTACATTACGAAAATGTGTTTTAAAACTCTTTACGCCCGCTTCCCACAATCATCCAATGTGGGGTGCTCCAGACGTAAAAAATGCCACGATAAATTCTGATGGCTGAAATTGAAAACTAGAGTAGAACGAGCTTTTTGATAAAAATCGAGTGTCAATTCATCTCCAAATATTTTCCGTTGTCCGAGTACAAATCTAAAGGACAACCACGTCGGGACTTAAAACGGTTAAAGGCCGCCAAAAATGCTGGAATTGAAAGAGTACTGGTAGCATCTAAATGGATAGCTTTTTGAATTGGTTTCATTTCTAATTCGGTCTCGTGATTACAATCATGCACTAGACTGCGCCACTCATATGGTGGGTAACTTAAACAATCTGGCCCATTCCACCACAACTGATTATTTTTAAGATCTTGCAAGCCCTCGGCTTTCCATTGACAAGGTTGCTTTCTCAGCCATGCAAGGACAATTGTGAAATCTGTCCATACAAATATTTTACTTCTTTGCACGGCTGTGGGAAAAATCGCCTAAAGAAAAATGGCCCAAAAAGAATAATGAAAAAAACCCAAAAATTGTTCCTACAAATTACTCAAAATATTTGGGCAATTTTACCATATTTTTCTGCGAAATTTCATTTTCATAAATTGAGTGATTTTTCATTATGAAAAATCACCCAAAAATATATTATGAAAAATTACCAAAAAGTATTTGCTTTCTCATAACACACATATGCATGTAATTTTTCCACACATAATTTTATAATTTTTACAATTATAAGAAAAAATAAAAAAAATTAACCAAAAATCGCGATTTTTAATATTTTTCGACTGCATCTCGTTTAGATTACAGACAAACGAAATTATAATCTTCACTTAAATTTTAAGAAGACAAAATAGATGAAAAATTTTTAACAAAAATCGCGCGATTTTTTTTTTAAATTTTTCTCCTGCTTCGCTTTTATAGTCCTTACAAACGAAATTATCATCTTTCATATGAATTCACATAAATTGTAAGAACACAAATAGACGTTTAGGTCGTGTTACTAAAGTATATTTATGAAACGAAAAGCGGGTTCGCGTCGCTGCTGTGCTAACTGAACGCGGTACCATCACTCGTCCTATTGTCAAACTAGTCATTTTTCCAATACATTAAATTCCTAACATCAAATTCTACTTGTTCTTACATACAGCGCACGATGTCGAACCATAACACAACAACCGTCAAAATAACAACAATAATAGTATTGTCAGGCGAATCGCTAATTCCAACTATTTTCATGTAGGATTTGTCTACATACACATGCACTACGAAAATGCCACAGGTTGTTGGCCATGAATACCGAGCAACGCATGCGATCTGTACTATTGCACCGATATAGTTCTAATTGTCTTGCTCATCAGCACTCGAGTGGATCGTGCCGCATCAGCGGGCTGTCACTACTGCCAGTAGGATCACCATACGCTTTTTCACCTTCACGAGCGCTAACGTACCAAAAATCGCGATTATTTTAATATTTTTCGACTGCATCTCTTTTAGATTACAGACAAACGAAATTATCATCTTCACCTCAATTTTAAGAAGACAAAATAAATGAAAAATAAAACCAAAAATCGCGCGATTTTTTTTGTTAACATTTTTCTCCTGCTGCGCTTTTATAGTTCTTACAAATGATATTATCATCTTTCATATGGATTTACATAAATTGTAAGAACATATACCGTCTTGGCCAAAAGTTTGAGGCACCCCATCAAGTTTAATTTTTTTTAATCCATGTTAGATTTATTTAAAAATTAAAAACGCAAGTTTTAAAAGAAGCGTAATTTAATTATATAATTAGTATTTAGTAGATACGCCCTTTGCTGCTATGACCGCAGAAATTCTTTTTGGCATGCTTTAAACTAATTTCAAACATGTGTCTTCTGAAAGCTGTCATTCCACTCTTCACGTAAAGCTGTCATTAAACTTGCTCGTGATGATATGTTATGTTTTCTAATTTTATTCTTCAAAATAGACCATAAATGCCCCCTCCGTGTATAACCGCAGGTACCACGCAGTCTGGGTGATAGGCCTTTCCCCCCCCCCCTGCGCCTCTCCATATGAAACACCGGGTGTTCCAAAAATCTAATAAAAATTTAAAAAAAGAGGACTGGTACTAACTATTAATTAGTTATGATATGTTTTATATCATAACTAATCAATAGTTAGTACCAGGGACATGTCAGCACTTTTCACGAAGAAAACATAATGTAATTAATTGTAAGTAGTGAATATTATTTTTTCTATTAAATTTTTAATTATAAACAAAAAAATAGCGCGATTTTTGGTTAAAATTTTTCATCTATATTGTCTTCTTAAAATTTAAGTGAAGATAATAATTTCGTTTGTCTGTAATCTAAAAGAAATGCAGTCAAAAAATTTAAAAAAAAATAGCGTTTTTGGTTAATTTTTTTATTTTTTTCTTATAATTATAAAATTACATGTGGAAAAATTACATGTGGAAAAATTACATGCACGTGTTATGAGAAAACAAACCAGTTGGGAAGGTTAGATCACATGGGAAATTTTAGTAGGTGTTATTATGATAGTTAGGATTATCAAAATTATAGTCGGTCTAAGCCGACTATAAATACCCTACACATATGTGTGGTTACCATTTAAAGTGATATATAGGTCACCAGGGTGTACGAATCCTGAAAATAACTACAAACATTCAATCGCTGAAGAATTTCCATTCATTTGATACCCATATTTAAAAATGGGTAGGTGTACCGAATTTCGATTTTTTTTTTGGAACCTCAAGTCGTTTCGCGGGAAAACATTATTTTCATGTATTTGTGCGTGAAGTCAATATATATTTGACCAAAAAAGTTTACCTGAGCACGTATACAGTAATATTGATCTGTAGATATTCATTTTATATGAGGTATTTGAACATAAGTGGTCGGTTCTCAGGTCACAATAGACCGATCATGCCAATTGTCTTGATCAAACATATGTGTAATCTAAATCTAAAGTTTCAATGCTCTATCTCTTCAACTTTTTCTGTAATCGTGATTTCAACAGACAGACAGAAGGACAGACAGACAGACTGACAGACGGACATCGCTAAATCGACTCAAGAGGTCATGCTGATCAAGAATACATATACTTTTCCATACCGGAGATGCTTTTTTCAGGGTGTTACAAACGGCGTACCAAACTGAATATATCCTTTCACTCTTAGTGTAGGGTATAAAAATAGCAATCCGAGGGCTTTTAGCACAATATCTTAAAAATAATCAGTTGTGGTGGAATGGGCCAGATTGATTAAGGTACCCACCATTTGAGTGGTGTAACGAAAAGCGAATATATCGATAAACGGCTATGATCGACGGCTACGTAAAACATGAAAATTCCCAAAGCTTCCCTAAATAATGGATAACCCTGGAAACCGTATCTAAATGAACAAATAAAAACTGACGCGACAACCCTACACAATATTCTTAAAGTTGCCCTACAGTTGACATAAATCGACAGTGGAAAAAAATTAATTACAATAACAAAAAAAACAACCATACTTCGATGGGCATGATGTTGGCTCGTTGCCTCCCTCCCGTCTCTGCAAAAAAATAATGCAATGGTAACAAAATATCGCATTATTCCGATAACATTAGAAAAGAAAAACCCACTGACTTCAAAGCATCGCTGCCCGACATCCTGAAAAAATTACCAACCCATTATTAAGTAAACAACACGAACATTTTCAGATACATTTAAAAAAAAATATATTGATAGATAACGTAACAAACAGTAACAATCTTAAAACTAGTTTATTTCGGAGTTTTATTTATTCTTTTTTTTAAAGTTAGCAAATAATATTTTATTTTTAATTTAGTTGTAGATTTTATGTAAGTATTATTATAGTAGGTTTAGGGTAGTTTTCAAGTTATTCTTGTATGGATAAGTTTTAATTTAATTGTAGATTTAATGTAAGTATTATTATTGTAGGTTTAATGTAAGTTTTAAGTAATTTTTTTTTTTTTTTGAGGAGTATTTAATTTAGTCGTAAGTTTAAGGTAAATTTTAAATATTGTAAACGTAAGGTTTATTTTTATTTTTAGATAGGTATGATGTTTTTTTTTTGTAAGATAAACCAAAGCTATATTTTTTTAATTTATTCAATATATACCCAAAAAAAAATTCCGTAAATCCCATTAAAATTGGTCAGTAGGACAATTATTGATTTAATAGTATACAAAAAATAAATCTTTTTATATAAACTCAATGGCAATGTCATGGTATTTTCTAGTATTTAATGGTATTTTCCGATTAAAATAATAATTTCTCCTATTTACTATTTTTAATAGTAAAAAACTATTATTTACATAGTATTTTTTTCTGGGTGTATATATATATATTTTTTTTTCTTTTTTTCTATCATGCTTTTTTTCAACTAAATACAAACATGGGCCCATCTTTATACCTTGCTGACACGGCTCAACATTGCCAAGATCAAATTATAAATTATTCTATTACTTACCTTATCTTTTTTCCTATCTTCACTGCTTTTTTACCTTTTTGCTCCTGAATTCTCTTGTGACGTAGCAGTTGTTGTCGGGCGCTCTTTTGGCAATAGAAATCACCACTTCGCTGACCTCGGTTCTGTTAGGTGCCCTGCTGACGAAAACTGGAACGGGCGCTCCACTGACGAAAATTAAGGCGGGCGCTCCGTTGCCGTTCATTGAAAATGATATTTGGTGTATCGCAGACGCCAATTTTATCGCTTCGTTCGTTGAAAATGATATTCGGTGTATCGCTGACGCAAATTTTAGCGCTTCGTTTGTCAACGTTATCAGTGCTCACTACTGAAAGGCGATCCTTCGACAGATGTTGACCGACGTTCTTTTTGTCACGGAAATCGATGCTTCGTTGGCAAAACATAATTTGGCGGGCATAAACACTCGAATGTGAATATTTACTTTTTTGTTTCCGATTACTTTAAATTTTTCGTATTAAAAATTGTCCCGACCGACTTTATTCATCTTTCTTATTTTTCTTGTCCTTGCCGGAAATCGTCCTTCATGTTTTTTTTTTTCTTCACGTTGGCAATTCTTTAGTTGCGCCATCGTTCAATCAGGGTTTTAGGCATTTTTTTGGAACTGATCCAAAAAAGTTATTAAGGGTGAGTTCACATTGTGGTTTACATTTTTCACAACCAGGTGGCCGTCACAAAGCATATATTTCTCGCTCTTTTATTATATGTTTTCGTGTTATTTTCGTAAGCTTTATGTAACTTGGCTTTTATTCGCTGCCGTATTAATTGCATTTGGTCGTGTTTGGGAGGAATATTTATATCTCCTTCGTTTAAAATTTGAATTTTCTTTGCGATTTTATATGCAGTGGCATGTATAATCATGTGGTTGCCGAAAAGGCAAAATAAGGTGACATTCCAATTGAGGCATACACCGAAGCTCGTAAAGCACATTCTATGTCGGATATATTTTTATCCCAATCGGTTTGGTCGTTATCTAAATAATACTACTGGAATATTCCATACTGATTAACTCTCTCACTGGCGTTCGATTGTGGTGAGTAGCTAGCGGTTCTCATGTGATGAATACCGAAGAGTTCCATTAATTCTTGAAATTCTTTGCAAACGAATTGCTTTCCGTTATCGGAATGAAAAATTTCAGGTACTCCGAATTTATGGAACACTTCGGACGTTTAAAAGGTTATAATCGACGTTGAGGTTGCTTTCTTCAACGTTTTTAGTAGCACAAATTTTGTTTGATGGTCAATGAATATAAAGGAATTTCCGTATTTTGATCGTGGGTATGGTCCTAGAAAATCTACATAAATTTTCTGAAAAGATTTTGTAGTCATAACCTTTGATCCCGTTGTAGGCCTTATAACGAAGCGTCGTTATAAGTATCAATTTGTTATTTGAAATTATTATAAATCAATTATTATTTCTTTTTTTATAAGTACACAAAATTATTTTTTTGTTACGAAATATATTTTATATTCTTTAATTATTATCAGTTAATTTCTGCATGTAGCGGGGAAAGCTTATAGAAACTCCTTGGTTTACTCCATTTTTTTTTACTGCATGAAGGGTAAATTCTCTTTACGCACACCAGGCCTTATAACGAAGCGTCGTTATAAGTATCAATTTGTTATTTAAAATTATTATGAATCAATTATTATTTCTTTTTTTATAAGTACACAGAATTATTTTTTTGTTACGAAATATCTTTTATATTCTTTAATTATTATCAGTTAATTACTGCATGTAGCGGGGAAAGCTTATAGAAACTCTTTGGTTTACTCCATTTTTTTTACTGCATGAAGGGTAAATTCTCTTTACGCACACGTCCACATACAACACTCGCTTTTTACCAGAGCTCTCGATTTCATACGAGTATTTTCGAGTAGCCCGGGTACCCGGGCGCTCGAAAGCCCGGGTAATACCCGGGTAGTTCAAATACTCGAAAAACCCGGGTATTAAATGTTCGAGCTACCCGGGTAGTTCGCAAAACCCGGGTAGTTGGTTCGTTCGTTTGTTCGAGCTATTCGAGTAGCTCGTTTGTTCGAGTAGCTCGATGGCTCGTTCGTTGTTCGAGTAGCTCGATCGTTGTTCGAGCTTCGAGTAGCTTGTTCGTTCGTTCGTTCGTTTGTTCGATTGACGATTGTTCATTTGATCGCTTGTTAATTTGTCTGTCCGTTCGTTTGCTTGATGTGCGAGTTGGTCGGAAGTGGTTGGAAAAATGTAGGTGGACAAAAGTGGGTGGGTTGGCAAAAGTGGGCGGAAAGTGATAAAAAGACCGAAAAAAATTTTATTGCAGAAATCGGTAGCAGACATCAAGGGAAATCGAATGGTACCACTCTCAGTGGTCCCTGACCCCCAAAAGGGGGTCAAAAACCACTTTTTGTCCGGAAATGGCTAGCGAACCTCATTAGAAGACTAATGGTACCCTTTGGAGTGGTCCCTGACCCCCAAAAGGGGGTCAAAAACCCATTTATGACCCAAAAATTATTATTTCAGAAATCGATAGCGGACACTATTAGAATGCTATTGGTACACTTTGGAGTGGTCCATGACCCCCAAAAGGGGGTCAAAAACCCATTTATGACCCAAAAATTTTTATCTCGGAAATCGATAGCGGACATCATTAGAAGGCTAATGGTACCCTTTGGAGGTCCAGTGGTCCAGGTCCCCCCAAAGGGGGTCAAAAACCCTATTTTCGAAAAAAAAAATGTTTGCAGAAATAGATAGCTGACGTTATGAAATGCATTCACAAAATATTTTTTTCGAAAATGGGGTTTTTGACCCCTTTGGGGGGACCTGGACCACTCCAAAGGGTACCATTAGCCTTCTAATGATGTCCGCTATCGATTTCCGAGTACCCGGGTGCCCGGGTAATCGAGAGCTCTGCTTTTTACGCAGAATGCAACATGCATCACTCGGTCTCGTCACACGCCCACACAGTGTTGCCGATTTAGCTACTTTGTAGCTAGATCTAGCGGATTATTCGTAACCTTAGCTACTAAAATTTAAAAATTTTTCCGCTAAAAAATATCTAGCTATTTTTAGATACTTTTTAAAAATGAAATCTGACGGAGAGTGCATCAAATATTTGTGTTAATTATAAAAAAATATGTTATTGCTGTTAATACTCTTAATGTAATTCCGTTTATTAGAAATCAATTAACAATCAATTAAAAAAAAGTTGAAATCGTAAGAATTTTCGATGAAACTATTTGATGTTCTAAATAAGAATAAAAATATTATTGACTTGGAAGCTCCTTCATTAAAAACAGATGGATTTTGACTTTTTATTCTATGGTTTATTATAATTTAAAACTTGATTTCTAAAATATTAATTTATGAATTGAAGCATTGGCTGCAATTAGGGCGTTAGGCATGACAACGCCCCTTTACAATATTTGCACGGAATGATCCCAGCAATGTCTACAATTGCCCTGTGAAATTCCAAATCGATAGCATAGAGTTTTTTTCGTTTTATGAAATATGGGCGTTATCTTTATACAAAAATAATATTTTTCTTATATTATTAATTTTTTACAGAATTCTTTTAGTTTTGGGCTATTTTGACCCATTCATATCAATAAATATTTCTAAACTATCTACAATAATATTTTGTTCTTTCATTTATATTAATGTACAAGCCCCAATTTTATTTTTTTTAGGTATTAATCATTTTTATTATGTATTTTATATTTTAAAAGTAGATTTAAAACAAATATAAAAAGTGCATAAAATTCTAAAAGTTTCTATTTTAATCGAAAATTTGAATCAATAATATTGGTTCATTACTTTATGAGATACGAGCATTAAAAAACTTTAAACGCAAATATATCAAAACTTTCTTTTTTAGATAACTCCCTCATTGCATAGAAAGCAATGTTGTTATTAAATAGTATTTGCTTCATTTTTTTATTTAATACTTACTAGTTATAAATTATGTTTAGTTGATTTATAAATACGAACCTACTTTAATTTGAAAATTTCAATTTAGCGATTTCTAACGTATTTTTTTGGTCGCAAAAGAACCATATATAGCGTATTTTTAAAAGCTTTTAGCTACTAAATAAATTGTGTTGCGGCAACACTGCGCCCACATACAATAGCAGAGAACTTTTCGCACACGATCAGCTGATAACCAACACTTCGCTGCCTGGATAGATCAGTCTGACGGTGGTCTTCGGAGTGTGCAGAAACCACCACAAGTAGATACTGCTTTGTTGGGAGAAGCATACAAAGACTGCTCATCGTTTGCCTCAACGTAGAACAAGAGTGTGCTGGTCGTAGAGAGTGGGATCTGCTGGCCCCAATCCCCTTAGACGACTAGCACCTTTTTGGCAGTAGGCACAGTTCCCTTCTGGTGGTTACTGCCAAAGTATACAGGCTTTTTTTTGTAATTTTCGCTAAATAATATTAATTAAATTTGAATTTATATAACGTGTAAAAAAAATAGAACTACAGCTTTTCCTTTCTAAGATAAATTATAATTTATTTTAGACTCCTGGCCGCTGTCATACCCTAGCAGAAAGAAACATTATAGCCTTAAGATTTGGTTCGTATGCTTGCATTCCTTACACGCCTCACAGTTTTTTTAGTGATCTGTTATGACTGTGTATTGTGTATTCGATGTATTGCCTATATTTAGCAATAGCTTCTACGACTGATAAACACTCTTTTTCGGTATAATTTTGTGTGCTGAGTTTAGCTTCTGTGACATGAACTCGATGGGACGTTCTTCCCCAACGGAATCTTTTTGGAATAGAACAGCTCCAATTCCTACATTTGATGCGTCACATTGAACATAAAAATGTTTCGAAAAATCGGGACTGATAAACACGGGACTAGAAATTAATTTTGATTTAAGGATTTCAAATGCGTTTTCTACTTCGGATTTAAATTCAAATTTCTTAGTTTTTTTGAGAGTATCTGTGATCGGAGCTGTTAGTGTAGAAAAATAGCCGATACCAGCCTATCGTACTTCTTTTGGATTTTTCGGTGATGTAATATTCTTGATTGCAGTAACTTTATTCGGATCGGTTTTCATTTTATCGTCTCCTACAATATATCCTAGGTATTTCAGTTCATTAAAACAAAATTTGGACTTTTCCATGTTAATGGTTAACCCTGCCTGAGTTATTCTCTGATCTACCTGTGTTAGCATGTCTATGTGTGTGTGGTAGTCTGGTGACACAATTAGTAAGTAGTTGAGGTACACGAATACGCGGCCCTTGAGTACCGATGGTAACGTGATCAAGACCAGCAAGACGTTGCGCGGCATTGCACAGTCCAAAAGGCATTACCTTAAATTGGTAATCGTCACTTCATTCAGTTTTCGAGCATAGAGACATAGACATAGACATTCTTTCCTGGTTTGATAACTAAGATGGTTCAGTTGTTCCAGCTCGCTTGATCCGCTAACATTCCACTATGGGACATAAGCTTAGTCTAGCTCGCCGAAAATCGGAAAATAAAGTTTGTTGCAGAAAATTTTAAAAAATTAAAACAAGTGCTTTTTAAGAAATAAAAATAGGTTACATTAAAACTGTCATAACTCTTTCAATATATACTCCACATGCAGAGTGTTAGTTTTATATTATTGGGAATTGAGAGAACTATCATCAAAACTATCATCATTGTGTATCAAAAATTTCAAATGGCTATTCGTGTTTTTCCTGATTATTTGTCAAAAACCTAAAACAAAAATTGCATATTTTTTATACAAAAGTAGATATGGAAAAAAAAGTTCCAAATGCTCTCATAAATCTTTTTACATGCATAATGACTGAAACGTCTTATTTTTAATGGTGTTAGACATGCTTGCATTAGTTTCCACACGTCATCTAAAATGAGTTTAAGTGAGAAATATACGAAAATCGTAAAATAATTTAACTAAATTTTGTTATTTTAATATGTCAATTTTGCCTTTTCTGTCATTATAGTTGAAAAAACTGGCTCATATTTGATATGGTAGTTAAGAATTGTGAAATGTACCATAGTACCTAATATTATCAGTTTATCTATTACGATGGTCAAGTTATATAGTTTAAGAAGAATGGTAGGCGTGGCAATTGGCCCATGACGCCCATATTAAGAATGGTCATGTTCAATTACAATATGTATCTAAATACCAATTATAAACAAAATATCTCATTCCAAACAAAAGTTATAGTTATTTTACCATTTCAATTATATGACAGGTGGGCGTTGCAATGGACCAATCTCGTTCATTTTTAAAATGAAATCTATTCATAGTCCATGTATGCTTAGTGTAAAGTTTCGTGAAGATTGGCGCAAAACTGTATTTACGGCGAGCTAGAATTGACTTCTGTCCCACAGTGCATTCTATTTAATTCAGCATAGGTTAGTTTCTGAATGGCCGTCGTAATGGGATAGTAGCGCACCTTCTTCGGTGATATATCGCCTGCCTCTATTGAATGTGTTTCAAGATGCGTTTTCCCAAATCCTTTTTCCAACATAAACAATTACTCACGTCTCAGAAGATGCAATTCACTATCACTAACAGGTGGTAAAGATAGCTCACTAACAATATTGACAAAACAGGGACTAATTCCAAAAACTTTCTAAAAATCTAACCTACATATAACTCTTGTGACAAAGACGGCACTAAATATAAGGTTAAGGTTTGAGTTTTATTATTACAATCAGTGGACACTTTAACTTTCCCAACGAGTGCTTGGTTTTTATCATCAGCAGTTTTTATTACCGATCCGTAGTCATAAATCGGGACCTTTATTGTCAATACATTATTTAAACAGTTTTTCCCTGGACAACTGACCGAAGCTCCACTGTCCATCAAACCTTTTAAATCTATTTCTAACGGTAAATTGGCTGACGCAATTTCTTTGCGTTCAGCTTTTCTATTTTTATATCTATTCCTAGTTTCTAATAATTTTTTACTACTATAACTTTTGTTTGGAATGAGATATTTTGTTTATAATTGGTATTTAGATACTTACTGTAATTGCACATGACCATTCTTAATATGGGAGTGATTGGCCAACTTCCACGCCTACCATTCTGTTTAAACTATATAACTTGACCATCGTAAGAGATATTCTGATAATGTTAGGTACTATGGTACATATCACAATTCTTAACTACCATACCAAATATGAGCCAGTTTTGTCAACTATAATGACAGAAAAGGCAAAACTGACATATTAAAGTAACAAAATTTAGTTTAATTATTTTACGATTTTCGACTTTTCTCATCACTTAAACCCATTTTAAATGACGTGTGGCAAACTAATGCAGTATTTACTGCATTAGTTTTCCATGTCTACTTTTGTATAAAAAATACGTAATTTTTGTTTTATGTTTTTGACAGATAATCAGGAAAAACACGAATGGCCATTTGAAATTTTTGATACACAAGATGATAGTTCTCTCAATTCCCAATAATATAAAACTCACACTCTGTATGTGGAGTATATATTGAAAGAGTTATGACAGTTTTATAGTAACCCATTTTTATTTCTTTAAAAGCACTTGTTTAATTTTTTCACATTAAGCAAGCCTACAGAAGGATTTTTTCACTAGGGTGTATCATTTTTTGTTTGTTCTTTAGGTTCTCATAAATTATTAATAAAATGATATATTTTTAAACTTTCTGCAACATACTTTAATTTCTGATTTTCGGCGAGCTAGTCTAAGCTTCTGTCACATAGTGCGCTGTTTTCAGAGTCCCATCAAAATGAATTCCACACCATCAATTTTATATTTCATTGGATCCCACCATTGTGGACTATTTAAAATTGTATTTATTTGTTGAACTCCCTGATATGGCTCTCCCATGTTGTGATTCTGGGGATTTTGATTTAGTCTAAATGTTTGTGCTTGCTGGCTATGAGGATTTTGTCTAGATTGTTGCTGGTATTGACTAGTCAGCTCAAAAGTTCCTCTTGGTTCCTCGTTCTGGGTATTTTTCATGTCTAGTCATGTTAGTGCTGTTACGTCGACCGAACAATTTGCGGTACTAACCGTAAAATTGCCGATTCGACCTCCCTCATAATGGTAGCTTGACCGCCACCATATACGAAATATAGGAAAATCGTAAAATAATTTAACTAAATTTTGTTATTTTAATATGTCAATTTTGCCTTTTCTGTCATTATAGTTGAAAAAACTGGCTCATATTTGGTATGGTAGTTAAGAATTGTGAAATGTACCATAGTACCTAATATTATCAGTTTATCTTTTACGATGGTCAAGTTATATAGTTTAAGAAGAATGGTAGGCGTGGCAATTGGCCCATGACGCCCATATTAAGAATGGTCATGTTCAATTACAATATGTATCTAAATACCAATTATAAACAAAATATCTCATTCCAAACAAAAGTTATAGTTATTTTACCATTTCAATTATATGACAGGTGGGCGTTGCAATGGACCAATCTCGTTCATTTTTAAAATGAAATCTATTCATAGTCCATGTATGCTTAGTGTAAAGTTTCGTGAAGATTGGCGCAAAACTGTATTTACGGCGAGCTAGAATTGACTTCTGTCCCACAGTGCATTCTATTTAATTCAGCATAGGTTAGTTTCTGAATGGCCGTCGTAATGGGATAGTAGCGCACCTTCTTCGGTGATATATCGCCTGCCTCTATTGAATGTGTTTCAAGATGCGTTTTCCCAAATCCTTTTTCCAACATAAACAATTACTCACGTCTCAGAAGATGCAATTCACTATCACTAACAGGTGGTAAAGATAGCTCACTAACAATATTGACAAAACAGGGACTAATTCCAAAAACTTTCTAAAAATCTATACTTACATATAACTCTTGTGACAAAGACGGCACTAAATATAAGGTTAAGGTTTGAGTTTTATTATTACAATCAGTGGACACTTTAACTTTCACAACGAGTGCTTGGTTTTTATCATCAGCAGTTTTTATTACCGATCCGTAGTCATAAATCGAGACCTTTATTGTCAATACATTATTTAAACAGTTTTTCCCTGGACAACTGACCGAAGCTCCACTGTCCATCAAACCTTTTAAATCTATTTCTAACGGTAAATTGGCTGACGCAATTTCTTTGCGTTCAGCTTTTCTATTTTTATATCTATTCCTAGTTTCTAATAATTTTTTACTACTATAACTTTTGTTTGGAATGAGATATTTTGTTTATAATTGGTATTTAGATACTTACTGTAATTGCACATGACCATTCTTAATATGGGAGTGATTGGCCAACTTCCACGCCTACCATTCTGTTTAAACTATATAACTTGACCATCGTAAGAGATATTCTGATAATGTTAGGTACTATGGTACATATCACAATTCTTAACTACCATACCAAATATGAGCCAGTTTTGTCAACTATAATGACAGAAAAGGCAAAACTGACATATTAAAGTAACAAAATTTAGTTTAATTATTTTACGATTTTCGACTTTTCTCATCACTTAAACCCATTTTAAATGACGTGTGGCAAACTAATGCAGTATTTACTGCATTAGTTTTCCATGTCTACTTTTGTATAAAAAATACGTAATTTTTGTTTTATGTTTTTGACAGATAATCAGGAAAAACACGAATGGCCATTTGAAATTTTTGATACACAAGATGATAGTTCTCTCAATTCCCAATAATATAAAACTCACACTCTGTATGTGGAGTATATATTGAAAGAGTTATGACAGTTTTATAGTAACCCATTTTTATTTCTTTAAAAGCACTTGTTTAATTTTTTCACTTTAAGCAAGCCTACAGAAGGATTTTTTCACTAGGGTGTATCATTTTTTGTTTGTTCTTTAGGTTCTCATAAATTATTAATAAAATGATATATTTTTAAACTTTCTGCAACATACTTTAATTTCTGATTTTCGGCGAGCTAGTCTAAGCTTCTGTCACATAGTGCGCTGTTTTCAGAGTCCCATCAAAATGAATTCCACACCATCAATTTTATATTTCATTGGATCCCACGATTGTGGACTATTTAAAATTGTATTTATTTGTTGAACTCCCTGATATGGCTCTCCCATGTTGTGATTCTGGGGATTTTGATTTAGTCTAAATGTTTGTGCTTGCTGGCTATGAGGATTTTGTCTAGATTGTTGCTGGTATTGACTAGTCAGCTCAAAAGTTCCTCTTGGTTCCTCGTTCTGGGTATTTTTCATGTCTAGTCATGTTAGTGCTGTTACGTCGACCGAACAATTTGCGGTACTAACCGTAAAATTGCCGATTCGACCTCCCTCATAATGGTAGCTTGACCGCCACCAACCGAAGCACTGACGTAATCTCAAAGAGAAAGTCCATCAGAGTTTACGGCAGAGTCAGCCGTAACTGGTTGGCTCACTCCTACAGGGTTTGGTAGGGATTCAAACTCTCGCCTAATGCCTAGAGTAGTGATGCTACTGTAAATCGCTGACATAATATTCGTAGCCGTATTTGTAACATCTGTGGCCGTAAGCATTCATAGGCGGGTTATTTCTTGTGGTAGGGTCTATATTATTTTGATGGTACATACGGAAGCTGGCCTACCTCTCCCATTTCCGGATCTCAGATCGTACTCGTTATTTTGGTTTGCGATTTTACTTAGCCAATCACAATAAGTTTAAGTATTTATCGAGGTGTCTATTATTAAGTTATATTTACAAAAATTATAATATAATTATTGAACAACAAAAATTGTAAAAATCACGAAAAACAATAATAATATAACAAACAAAACAATCTATACAAAATAGAATAAATAGATGTATAATTAACATATAATAAATTAAATACTATTTAAAATAATATAATGTATAAATTAAAATAATTTAAGTAATTAATTAAATAAATAAAATATAAAAAAATATTGTATAAATTAATCAAAAGAAAATGTATAATTGACAAAGAAAATGTATAAATAATAACAATTGGTGACAACCTTTCATTAGCGCTGGATAAGGACACTGATAGTCTTCCCTGATAGCTTCAAATCTTAAGAGAAAATCTTCTATAGGCGGTGCACTGTGGGACAGAAGTCAATTCTAGCTCGCCGTAAATACAGTTTGCTCCAATCGTAACGAAACTTTACACTAAGCATACATGTTCTATGAATAGATTTCAATTTGAAAATTATCAATATTGGTCCAATGCCACGCCCACCTGTCATATAATTGAAATGGTAAAACGACTATAACTTTTGTTTGGAATGAGATATTTTGTTTATAATTGGTATTTAGATACATACTGTAATTGCACATGACCATTCTAAATATGGGCGTGATTGGCCACTGTGGGACAGAAGTCAATTCTAGCTCGCCGTAAATACAGTTTGCTCCAATCGTAACGAAACTTTACACTAAGCATACATGTTCTATGAATAGATTTCAATTTGAAAATTATCAATATTGGTCCAATGCCACGCCCACCTGTCATATAATTGAAATGGTAAAACGACTATAACTTTTGTTTGGAATGAGATATTTTGTTTATAATTGGTATTTAGATACATACTGTAATTGCACATGACCATTCTAAATATGGGCGTGATTGGCCAACTGCCACGCCTACCATTCTTCTTAAACTATATAACTTGACCATCGTAATAGATATACTGATAATATTAGGAACCATGATACATATCACAATTCTTAACTACCATACCAAATATGAGCCAGTTTTGACAACTATAATGACAAAAAAGGCAAAACTGACATATTATAATAACAAAATTTAGTTAAATTATTTTACGATTTTTGTATATTTCTCATCACTTAAACTCATTTTAAATGACGTGTGGCAAACTAATGCAGTATTTACTGCATTAGTTTTCCATGTCTACTTTTGTATAAAAAATACGTAATTTTTGTTTTATGTTTTTGACAGATAATCAGGAAAAACACGAATAGCCATTTAAAATTTTTGATACACAAGATGATAGTTCTCTCAATTCCCAATAATATAAAACTAACACTCTGTATGTGGAGTATATATTGAAGGAGTTATGACAGTTTTAAATTCTTTTTTTATTTCTTTAAAAGCACTTGTTTAATTTTTTCACTTTAAGCAAGCCTACAGAAGGATTTTTTCACTAGGGTGTATCATTTTTTGTTTGTTCTCTAGGTTCTCATAAATTATTAATAAAATGATATATTTTTAAACTTTCTGCAACATACTTTAATTTCTGATTTTCGGCGAGCTAGTCTAAGCTTCTGTCACATAGTGCGCTGTTTTCAGAGTCCCATCAAAATGAATTCCACACCATCAATTTTATATTTCATTGGATCCCACCATTGTGGACTATTTAAAATTGTATTTATTTGTTGAACTCCCTGATATGGCTCTCCCATGTTGTGATTCTGGGGATTTTGATTTAGTCTAAATGTTTGTGCCTGCTGGCTATGAGGATTTTGTCTAGATTGTTGCTGGTATTGACTAGTCAGCTCAAAAGTTCCTCTTGGTTCCTCGTTCTGTGTATTTTCATGTCTAGTCATGTTAGTGCTGTTACGTCGATCGAATAATTTTCGGTACTAACCGTAATTGCCAATTCGACCTCCTTCATAATGGTAGCTTGACCGGCACCAACCGAAGCACTGACGTAATCTCAAAGAGAAAGTCCATCAGAGTTAACGGCAGAGTCAGCCGTAACTGGTTGGCTCAGACCTACAGGGTTTTGTAGGAATTCAAAATCTCGTCTAATGCCAAGAGTAGTGATGCTACTGTAAATCGCTGACATAATATTCGTAGCCGTATTTGTAACATCTGTGGCCGTAAGCATTCATAGGCGGGTTATTTCTTGTGGTAGGGTCTATATTATTTTGATGGTACATACGGAAGCTGGCCTACCTCTCCCATTTCCGGATCTCAGATCGTACTCGTTATTTTGGTTTGCGATTTTACTTAGCCAATCACAATAAGCTTAAGTATTTATCGAGGTGTCTATTATTAAGTTATATTTACAAAAATTATAATATAATTATTGAACAACAAAAATTGTAAAAATCACGAAAAACAATAATAATATAACAAACAAAACAATCTATACAAATTAGAATAAATAGATGTATAATTAACATATAATAAATTAAATACTATTTAAAATAATATAATGTATAAATTAAAATAATCTAAGTAATTAATTAAATAAATAAAATATAAAAAAATATTGTATAAATTAATCAAAAGAAAATGTATAATTGACAAAGAAAACGTATAAATAATAACAATTGGTGACAACCTTTCATTAGCGCTGGATAAGGACACTGATAGTCTTCCCTGATAGCTTCAAATCTTAAGAGAAAATCTTCTATAGGCGGTGCACTGTGGGACAGAAGTCAATTCTAGCTCGCCGTAAATACAGTTTGCTCCAATCGTAACGAAACTTTACACTAAGCATAGGTTACATTAAAACTGTCATAACTCTTTCAATATATACTCCACATGCAGAGTGTTAGTTTTATATTATTGGGAATTGAGAGAACTATCATCAAAACTATCATCATTGTGTATCAAAAATTTCAAATGGCTATTCGTGTTTTTCCTGATTATTTGTCAAAAACCTAAAACAAAAATTGCATATTTTTTATACAAAAGTAGATATGGAAAAAAAAGTTCCAAATGCTCTCATAAATCTTTTTACATGCATAATGACTGAAATGTCTTATTTTTAATGGTGTTAAACATGCTTGCATTAGTTTCCACACGTCATCTAAAATGAGTTTAAGTGAGAAATATACGAAAATCGTAAAATAATTTAACTAAATTTTGTTATTTTAATATGTCAATTTTGCCTTTTCTGTCATTATAGTTGAAAAAACTGGCTCATATTTGGTATGGTAGTTAAGAATTGTGAAATGTACCATAGTACCTAATATTATCAGTTTATCTTTTACGATGGTCAAGTTATATAGTTTAAGAAGAATGGTAGGCGTGGCAATTGGCCCATGACGCCCATATTAAGAATGGTCATGTTCAATTACAATATGTATCTAAATACCAATTATAAACAAAATATCTCATTCCAAACAAAAGTTATAGTTATTTTACCATTTCAATTATATGACAGGTGGGCGTTGCAATGGACCAATCTCGTTCATTTTTAAAATGAAATCTATTCATAGTCCATGTATGCTTAGTGTAAAGTTTCGTGAAGATTGGCGCAAAACTGTATTTACGGCGAGCTAGAATTGACTTCTGTCCCACAGTGCATTCTATTTAATTCAGCATAGGTTAGTTTCTGAATGGCCGTCGTAATGGGATAGTAGCGCACCTTCTTCGGTGATATATCGCCTGCCTCTATTGAATGTGTTTCAAGATGCGTTTTCCCAAATCCTTTTTCCAACATAAACAATTACTCACGTCTCAGAAGATGCAATTCACTATCACTAACAGGTGGTAAAGATAGCGCACTAACAATATTGACAAAACAGGGACTAATTCCAAAAACTTTCTAAAAATCTATACCTACATATAACTCTTGTGACAAAGACGGCACTAAATATAAGGTTAAGATTTGAGTTTTATTATTACAATCAGTGGACACTTTAACTTTCCCAACGAGTGCTTGGTTTTTATCATCAGCAGTTTTTATTACCGATCCGTAGTCATAAATCGGGACCTTTATTGTCAATACATTATTTAAACAGTTTTTCCCTGGACAACTGACCGAAGCTCCACTGTCCATCAAACCTTTTAAATCTATTTCTAACGGTAAATTGGCTGACGCAATTTCTTTGCGTTCAGCTTTTCTATTTTTATATCTATTCCTAGTTTCTAATAATTTCTAATCAAAATGAATTCCCCACCATCAATTTTATATTTCATTGGATCCCATTGTGGACTATTTAAAATTGTATTTATTTGTTGAACTCCCTGATATGACTCTCCCATGTTGTGATTCTGGGGTTTTTGATTTAGTCTAAATGTTTGTGCTTGCTGGCTATGAGGATTTTGTCTAGATTGTTGCTGGTATTGACTAGTCAGCTCAAAAGTTCCTCTTGGTTCCTCGTTCTGGGTATTTTCATGTCTAGTCATGTTAGTGCTGTTACGTCGATCGAATAATTTTCGGTACTAACCGTAATTGCGAATTCGACCTCCTTCATAATGGTAGCTTGACCGGCACCAACCGAAGCACTGACGTAATCTCAAAGAGAAAGTCCATCAGAGTTTACGGCAGAGTCAGCCGTAACTGGTTGGCTCAGACCTACAGGGTGTTGTAGGAATTCAAAATCTCGTCTAATGCCAAGAGTAGTGATGCTACTGTAAATCGGTGACGTAATATTCGTAGCCGTATTTGTAATATCTGTGGCCGTAAGCATTCATAGGCGGGTTATTTCTTGTGGTAGGGTCTATAAACAAAACAATCTATACAAAATAGAATAAATAGATGTATAATTACCATAAAATAAATTAAATACTATTTAAAATAAAGTATGAAAAAAACGAATCTAAGTAATTCATTAAATAAATAAAACATAAACAAATATTGTATAAATTAATCAAAAGAAAATGTATAAATAATAAACTAAAATATATAAATAATAAGCAAAAATATATAAATAACAAAGAAAATGTATAAATAACAAAGAAAATGTATAAATAATAAACCAAAATTTATAAAAAATAAGAAAAAATGTATTAACAATAAAAGGAGATTATAAATACTAAAAAAACTGTATAAATAAACGAACAAAAAATTGTAAATAATAAATAAAATGTATAAATAAAAAAAATACTAGTAAATAAAATGTACAAATAAACAAAAAAAAAGAAAATATAAGTAACATAGAAGATGTATAAATAAACAAACAAAAAAAATGTTATTAATAATAAATAAAATGAATAAATAAACGGACACAAATCAACAAATAACTAATTAAGAAAATGTATAAACAAAAACTTTATAAATAACTTAAATAAATAGTTATATAAATAACAACAATTTTTAAAAAATTATAGTTATGTATTAATACAAATATCAAAGAAAATATAAATTGTTAAATAATCGAATCTTAGATAACGAAGAAAAGTTTATTTTTGTAAAGGTATCGATTAATGTGAGTAGGTCTTGATAAGGTTTCTTTTTGGAGATTTTTTTCCATTTATCAAAATGTAAATTTAGTTTTATTTTTATTGTTTTATTTTATATTTAAAATGAAATAAAATAATTCAATTTTGTAGTTTGTGTTTTTTCTTTTTTCCTTGAAAAATAAAATAATTGTTATTTTACTTTTACATAATACAGAAAAAAAAAAAAAAAACATCATTTAACAAAAAAAAAATTGTATTCGAAATAAATGTTGGTCCGTTACTTGATGTGGTTACAGTTTATTTATTTTTCTATCGAAGTCACAACTATTTAAACCTATTTTAGTTTAAACCAGAGCTCTCGATTACCCGGGTGCCCGGGTACCCGGGCTACCCGGGTAATACCCGGGTTGTTCAAATACTCGAAAAACCCGGGTATTAAATGTTCGAGCTACCCGGGTAGTTCGCAAAACCCTGGTAGTTGGTTCGTTCGTTTGTTCGAGCGATTCGAGTAGCTCGATGGCTCGTTCGTTGTTCGAGTAGCTCGATCGTTGTTCGAGCTTCGAGTAGCTTGTTCGTTCGTTCGTTTGTTCGATTGACGATTGATCATTTGTTAATTTGTCTGTCCGTTCGTTTGCTTGATGTGGGAGTTGGTCGAAAGTGGTTGGAAAAATGTAGGTGGACAAAAGTGGGTGGGTGGGCAAAAGTGGGCGGAAAGTGATAAAAAGACCGAAAAAATGTTTATTGCAGAAATCGGTAGCAGACATCAAGGGAAATCGAATGGTACCACTCTCAGTGGTCCCTGACCCCCAAAAGGGGGTCAAAAACCACTTTTTGTCCAAAATTTTTTTATTGCGGAAATGGATAGCGAACCTCATTAGAAGACTAATGGTACCCCAATAGAATGCTATTGGTACACTTTGGAGTGGTCCATGACCCCCAAAAGGGGTTTTGACCCCCTTTGGGGGGACCTGGACCACTCCAAAGGGTACCATTAGCCTTCTAATGATGTCCGCTATCGATTTCCGAGATAAAAATTTTTGGGTCATAAATGGGTTTTTTAAAATAAAAAAAAAATAGCGATTAACAAGCGTCTCACAGAAAATGAAGGACTAGAAAAAAAATTAAATTAACAAACAAATGAAATTAATAACACCAAAATAAATGATTACATAAAAAAACAGGAAAAAATTACGTTAAAAAATTCACAGTAAAAATTATATATCGTAAAATTAAATGAAATTTCAATAAGCTAAACTAAAAAAAAAATAATGGATAACCCTGGAAACCCCATATAAATGAACAATGAAAAACTGAATCGACAACCCTACACAATATTCTTGACGTTGCCCCTACAGTTGGCATAAATCGACAGTGGAAAAAAATTAATGACAACAATAACAAAAACATACTTCGATGGGCCTGATGTTGGCCCGTTGCCTCCCTCCCGTCTCTGCAAATAAAAAAATAATGCAATGGCAACAAAAACATCGCATCATCCCGATAACATTTGAAAAGAAAAACCCCACTTACTTCACCGCATCGTTAACGTACATCCTGAAAAATTACGAAACCTTTATTAATTAGGCAACACGAACATCTTCAGATACATTTAAGAAACATTTTTATTGATAGACAAACAGTCCCCCCCCCCCCCCAAAGGGCGGAATAAATAAAGTCCATTTTTAGGGTCCATTTTAGAGTCCATTTTTAGGGGGTCGCCAAGCGATATTCAAAATGGATTTTTAAATAATTTAATTAAAAAAAATTTAATTATATAAAATTTTAAATTTATCAATATGAAACATTAAATTGAAAATATATTAAAAATAGTAAAAACAAGACTTTTTATAATAGCGATTTCGGTCCCACATATACATTTTAAAAGTGTTCCGATTCCAAATATGGAATTGAAACCGGTTCCCATTTATGTTCCTCGTTATTAAATGATTTATTTATGTACTGTCGGCGTGCGAAAAAATATTTAAAAAATATTAAATTTCTTTGTTATTTCCATTTTATGTGTTACAAATTTCATAAGGAAAATCTCAATATCTGTTTCTAATTTCTTAATTCATTCAATTTAGATTTATTTCAAATTTAAAAATCTTGATTTTATTTGAAATTTTCTCAATTTTGAATAGAAAAATATTAATTTTATTTGGGATTTTTGCAATATTAATTGTAAAATCCCAATTTCATTTGGAATAATCTCAATTTAAAATGAAATATTTCAATTTCATTTGTAATTTTCTCAATTTAAAACATAATGCTAAACACAATAATACGTCGCGAAATATATTTCCATACCAAATATGAAGTATATATTTCCCAATTTCGTTTAATTTTTATTTTGTTATGACAAATTTTAAGATATTGTCATAACGTGCTCAAGGTCCAGTCAGTACAGTACATTGGGTGTTTTGTACCAACAAATAAAACAACAAACAATTGTCAAAATGCATTGAGTTGCAGATCGTACAGCTGTTTCAGAGGCAGTCAAGCCCCTTCATCAGCGATCTTTTTCTGCAGATTCTAAATTTCAAGTCGCTAAAGTTTTCCTTTTGCAATGAACACAATAAGAATTATGTACATTGAAGAAAGAACCAAAACCAAAGAATGCAAAAACTGCATCAATTCAAGATTTTGCCAAAGTTGTTGTTGTGTGCAGCAATTTGCAAAAACACTCAATTTGTACTGATTATCAAGAGGTCGTATAACAAAAACAATTAATAGTAATGTAAAATTTTCAAATGTTTCAGTCGCCTTGAAGAATTCGTTCAAGGCGGGTGTGTAAAACATTTTTTTACCCTATTAAGTCTGCCGAGTCAAATACCCACAAGACGTTTCCCCATAATGCGTTTGTTTTTGCACCTAGCCCCACTACAATATTTCAGTATGAAAATGTATATAGCTGTGTGTATTTCTCTGCATTTTAATCAAATGTTCCCAGCAAGAACCCTACCGGTCATGTGAGCAGAGCAATAATAGTACTACCCAATATGCCACAGGGTAAGCGTTTGAAAAAATAATCATAATTGCCTATAAGGTCTAGTGTGTTTTTCAAATCAGTTTCAAATATAAAATAAGTGCTATTTTTAGCGCTTACTCTGAATTTGAAAATGATTTGATAATAACATTACCAAAAAGGGCAGTGAAAATTAGGAGTTTTTTTTATTATTATTAGTTTTTTATGATTGCAATAGAAACCCTGACAAAAAATACAAAACATAACAACGCGCGTCCAAATCTCATAGCTTACCGAAATCTATGGCTGCATTCAGCGACCTTAACAGCTGCGAAACTGCTCACTAACTAATCGCTCACTTTTATTGAATGCACCGCTACCTCATCTATCAATTTACAAAATAATTTATTATTAATATTTTATTAATGTTACATACAACTCTTTAAATGATTGAAAACATATTTTTCCAATCTAAATTCCATTTTTGTTTATAAATATTTGAGTTAAAATGTCAACGAATGTCATCGATAACAAAGGCAGCGCAAATGTAGCGTAAAAATTTCATGCTGGAAAAAATGGTGACCGCTCACTAAACATGTTGAGAGTAGCATGTCATTCAAGCGAAAATTATACAACAGCTCCACAACTGCTGAGGTGTTTCCACTTCTGTGGATATTTAAAACAATATACCGACCGCCCCCGCAAACCTTGAATAGGCTCCAGAATTATATTCGAGAGCTTGAAACATACAAGTTTAAAAAATCACGTCTACCACATTTTTGATGCTGGCATAGATTTTCTGAAGTTGTCTTGACGCTCGGGCTTGAAGTCTACGATATTGGTTGGATGACATATAACGGGATAATTAACTGAAAAATGCCCTTTTTGTTGTCCTCTTTTTTTGTTGAGGTTCCCCTTTTTTTACTTATTTTGCAGGATTAAGTCAATATTTAAAAGAAAAAAACTAAATGTAGGTTAATTTGATGACGAGTTAAAAATATGGGCAAATCTTGATTTGAAGTAAACGTTGAAATCAATTTAAGAATTAGTGTTAATATTGGTTTGAACATAAGGGAATTTTCAATATAAGGTTAAGCCACCAGTTTTTATTGAAAAAGCTATGATTCTTAAATTTAGGTTAAAGGTGTTTCAAACGTTAACCTCAACTCTACGATTTGCAAGTAATGATTGATTTCAAAGCATTCGCAAGTTAAGTGCAATGGCATATTGGGTAGTAGCAAAGTTTTAGTAAGAGTTTCTATAACGTTTTTAAGAGCGTCGGGACATAAATGACCGAAACTTTTGTGTGCGTGTGAATTTTTATCTCTTTCTCACTCATCTACAATGAGATACAATTGAATATATGTTTGTTACTGTTCTTATGGTAATAAGTGACGATTAATTTATTGGTAAATTTACGAAATATTTTATGTAACATAAATTGTTTTAATTTTGAGGTTAATAAAATAGTAAACTAACCAAAATTTGACCAAATAAAACCCAAAAATTCTATAGTTTTCATTTTTATTGCGTTGAATGTAATGTTTTCTTTGCAGATTTTCTATTAAAACGACTTTTGTTTGCCGTTGTTTTGCTTCTTTCCATGCATTTGTTTAATGCAAACCCTTTCACTTTGATGATATCTAGAATGTAAATTGATAAATAATCAATATATAAAAATACTCTATTCAATATACTTTCTTTTAGTGTTTATCAATTGTTTATAATTTAAGAAAAATCTTTTTTCAAATTCTACTGTAGCGGCTGCTGTTGCAAACGTAATGAATAACCTACAAATAAAAAATGAAGGCAAATCAACGCGCAAAAAATATTAGTTTTCATTACTAGTAAAATTACGGGTGATATATCCATAATTGATCCTGCAGGCATGTATTTCAAATAATTTATGTATGAGTGAGAAAATATAATATTGTCTTTGTGTTGGAGTTTCGGTAAGGCATGTCTTGATGGGTTTCATAAACAAACTTTAAAATTTATTTAGAAAAAAAAATCAGTAAGATAAAGTTTTAAATTTTTTTTTTGAAAATTTGACAACAAAACATCGCAAAACTATTTTTTAAGTTTTTTGCTAAAACTAATATCTGGACACAGATTTTTTTGCCAATTATCCGTAGGGCGTGTTTCATATTTTTTTTTTTGTGATAGGGTTTCTATCTGTAGCATGTCGAAATCTTGCGAGAAATTGCGATATAAAGTACCAAAAACGGCCTTTTTTGCTACTTTGAATCAATTTTTTGCAAAATGTCGACGTGGTGGGTAAATACTGATACGCAGCAAGATCACGAAACCAAAATCTAGAAATTATAAGTTTAATTTTGATGGAATTTAACAACCCTCAATTTGTAGAATAGTGTCAACAAAAATCTCTATTTTATAATTTCAAGAAGGTCGCAAGAGACATATGGAGTTAAAAAGGGGGTCGCGACACCAAAAAGGTTGGGAACCACTGATTTAGCAAATAATATTTTTTGTATGTTATAGAATATTTTTTTTAGTGTACATTTTAAGGTACGATTTATACTTTTTTTTTATTTTAGTTACGTTATTTTTGTATAGATAAGTTTTAATTTAGTTGTAGATTTAATGTAAGTATTATTATGATAGGTTTAAGGTAATTTTTTTTTGAGGAGTATTTAATTAGTCGTAAGTTTAATGTAAATTTTAAATATTGTAAGCGTAAGGTTTATTTTTATTTTTTTTTTATTTTTCTTTAGATAGGTATGATGTTTTTTTTTAACAACTAACACTGTACCTAACCAACAAACTGTAGGGCAAACAAATATTATTAAAAGGAGAAAAAAAAACAAACGATCAAAAATACTTTCAGGTTTATTCTGATTAATTCTAATTAATAATATCTATATATATATATACATATATATATATATATATATATATATATATATATATATATATATATATATATATATATATATATATATATATATATATATATATATATATATATCTATATATATATATATGTCCGTTTTTGACGAATCAATGTACTGTCATCAAACTGACTTACAGAAATTCAAACGCTACATACAGTTTCCTAACACTGTACCTAACCAACAAACTGTAGGGCAAACAAATATTATTAAAAGGAGAAAAAACAACAAACGATCAAAAATACTTTCACACAGAGGTTAATTCTGATTAATTCTAATTAATATTATAATATATATATATATATATATCCCTCCCTGATATGGCTCTCCCATGTTGTGATTCTGGGGATTTTGATTTAGTCTAAATGTTTGTGCTTGCTGGCTATGAGGATTTTGTCTACATTGTTGCTGGTATTGACTAGTCAGCTCAAAAGTTCCTCTTGGTTCCTCGTTCTGGGTATTTTCATGTCTTGTCATGTTAGTGCTGTTACGTCGATCGCCATCCAGGGATTGTCGTACAATTTGCGGTACTAACCGCAATCTAAGTAATTAATTAAATAAATAAAACATAAACAAATATTGTAAATTAATCAAAAGAAAATGTATAAATGACAAAGAAAATGTAGAAATGACAAAGAAAATGTATAAATAATAAACCAAAATTTATAAATAATAAGAAAAAATGTATAAACAATAAAAAGAGATTATAAATACTAAAGAAACTGTATAAATAAACAAAAAATATATAACTAATAAACAAAATGTATAAATAAACGAAAAAAAAAATTATAAATAATAAATAAAATGTATAAACAAATAAAAAAAAAATAATATATAAAATGTACAAATAAACAAAAAAAAGAAAATATAAGTAACAAAGAAAATGTATAAATAAACAAACAAAAAAATGTTATTAATAATAAATAAAATGAATAAATAAACGGACACAAAAAAAAGGATAAATCAACAAATAACTAATTAAGCAAAAGTATAAACAAAAACTTTATAAATAACTTAAATGAATAGTTATATAAATAACAACAATTTTTAAAAACTTGTAGTTATGTATTAATACAAATATCAAAGAATATTTTAATTGTTAAATAATCGAATCTTAGATAACGAAGAAAAGTTTATTTTTGTAAAGGTATCGTTTAATGTGAGTAGGTCTTGATGCGGTTTTTTGGAGATTTTTTTTTCCATTTATCAAAATGTAAATTTAGTTTTATTTTTATTGTGTTGTATGAGTTCAATTATTATTAAGTTAATTTGTCTTCAAACTATATTTAAAATCAATTAGTTAAGCAATAGTATCAACTCTGTTATAATTCAATTTAGTAGTTTGTGTTTTTTCTTTTTTCCTTGAAAAATAAAATAATTATTATTTTACTTTTACATAATAAAGAAAAAATAAAAAAAATAACTTCATTTAACAAAAAAAAATGTATTCGAAATAAATGTTGGTCCGGTACTTGATGTGGTTACAATTTATTTTTCTATCGAAGTCGCAACTATTTAAACCGTTTTTGACGAATTAATTTACTGTCATCAAATTGACTTACAGACATTCAAACACTACATACAGTTTCCTAACACTGTACCTAACCAACAAATTGTAGGGCAAACAAATATTATTAAAAGGAGAAAAAAAAAACAACGATCAAAAATACTTTCACACAGAGGTTAATTCGACACCACCATGTCGACGCAAATGTACCGGTTTCAAAAACCGGGTACATGCCTATCGAAACCCACATGCACGAATCACAGCTGGTTCTCACCTAACAAAATAAAATATTTATTTTAATTTTTTGAACATTCATAACTACAACATCGCAACACAGAACTAACACGAAGTATCCACCTGGGAGTTATGTTTGACGAAATGAACATTCCAACAAGAGAAAAAAAACGAGACACTAAACAAAATGCTTGTGCGTTGGGCGCCAAATGTAACGAACTTGCGTAGGCACTGGCGGTCGCTCGACTAAGCTCGCCGGAAATGTCGTGGTTCTTTACGCTCTTTTTCGCTGTTACATTAAAAAAACTAAAAAATGGTCATCTGAAAATTAAAATAAAAAACATAGAGATAAACAAGCGTCTCACAGAAAATGAAGGACTAGAAAAAAAAATTAAATTAACAAACAAATGAAATTAATAACACCAAAATAAATGATTACATAAAAAAACAGGAAAAAATTACGTTAATAACCAAAAAAAAATTCACAGTAAAAATTAAATATTGTAAATTAAATGAAATTTCAATAAGCTAAATTAAAAAAAATAATGGATAACCCTGGAAACCCCATCTAAATGAACAACGAAAAACTGACTCGACAACCCTACACAATATTCTTGACGTTGCCCTACAGTTGGCATAAATCGACAGTGGAAAAAAATTAATGACAACAATAACAAAAAACAACCATACTTCGATGGGCATGATGTTGTCCCGTTGCCTCCCTCCCGTCTCTGCAAATAAAAAAATAATGCATTGGCAACAAGAACATCGCATTATCCCGATAACATTTGAAAAGAAAAACCCCACTTACTTCACCGCATCGTTAACGTACATCCTAAAAAATTACCAAACCATTATTAAGTAGACAACACGAACATTTTCAGATACATTTAAGAAACATTTTTATTGATAGACAAACAGTAATAATCTTAAAACTAGTTTATTTCGGAGTTTTATTCAAGGATTGAAACCTAAACGAATAACGGTTTCAATTTTGGTTTTTTCCGCGTTTCGGTTTCGGTTACGGTTTCGGTTTTAAGTTTTTATAACGAAACGGTTTCGGTATACCGGTTCCATGTTACGGTTTCGGTTTTGATTTCGGTTTTTGTATAAAATATTTCATATTTTTCAATGTCTTCAACAAAAAACCTGGGGTCAAGTTGAACATGGAGTAGTGTGGGAAATTGCAATTTTTTACCATGTTTTTGCATTTAAAAATAAAACCAATTGTCAAGTGTTTCTCAATATGACATCAACTTTTTCATCCACAGTTATAATCAAATTAATATCTTTTTTCTGCATATCGAACCAAGTGAAAAAAAATGTTTAAGAGTGCTGGTGGTGTTTAAAATGATCGAATATTGTATATATTTTGAAATATAACCTGGTTTGGAAATAATCTTACATTGTTTATATGGTGCTAAATTATGTTCAAATTGTGATATTGTGGTAAAGTAAGAATTATTTTCTGGGGTAAAGTGGGAAACATAATTTAAGAAACAAACGTAATATTTGTGCAAATATTGTGTTATATGAATTATTTAATTGATTTCGCCAATAAAAAAATTCAATCGTGACCACAAACCAATGAATAGCAACATGTTTACTTCACCTGATATTTGATCGGAATTACAGAAGAGACGAGAAGCGAACCTTAAACTAGAGCAACAAGAATACATCGGTAAATATTCTTAAACTTTATAAGAAAAGGAAGAATTTTGTACTATTTCCATCCAAAGAAAGGTAATTTCAACAATTCAGTGAACTGCAATATCTGCGAACTGTATACTTAAAATGTACACCCAGGAATTGGAAACCAAAGCAAACATTAAATGTGTTATAACCTTTTGCAGCAAGAAGTGTCTTTTTATGTGTATGTTGTAAAAGTGAATATCAATTTCGATATTTAAATAAAATAATATATACAATAAATTAACTAAAATACATTTTTGTTTTAATAAATTATTAGGAAAATGTAATTCGACTATACCATAAATTTAATAATACGTATCATTAAATTTGCATAGGTCTTTCTTATTGTAATTAAAATATCACATTATAAAATTAATGGTACAACTACACATTGTATTAACAGTTTCAATATTACTGAACAAATGGGACGCATCCTATTGACCTATTTTAATGATATATATTATTGTTTTTCTATTGAAATACTTTCAATTTACCAGATTTTTTTCTGGGTGTATACAAATTTATTGATACTTATTATTAATTTTATGGTAGAGTCGAATTACATTTTCCTAATAATTTATTAAAACAGAAATGTATTTTAGTTAATTTATTGTATATATTATTTTATTTAAATGTCGATATTGACATTCACTTTTACAATACACACATAAAAAGACACTTCTCGTTGCAAAAGGTTATAACACATTTAATGTTTGCTTTGGTTTCCAATAATTGATTGTAGTACTTGAGTCTGCAGTTATTTTTGAGTTCGTTGCCATAATAGAAGTTCGATGTATTATTTATTTTCGGTAATAAATAAAAATATAATTATAATTTTTTACATTAAATATATTGAGTCATTACCAAAGTCGCGTTTAATAATGTTGATTATTACAAAAAAAAATACATGCGCCCATTTAGAGTAAAAACACAGAATAACATACAAAACGAACATGTTTGCATTCGTTTTTATGTTTTTATATCACGTTTATTATTATAGGAGGAAACCATTAAAACAACAGTATTTATTCTATTTAAAATAATAATATTGAAATATTTAAATTTATGGTACTGAATTTTTCAAATACTATTGAATTAATTAGAAAACTATTGATTTAAAAAGAAAAAACTATTAATACATGAACAATAAAATCAATGGTCGTACCATTAAGTACTTAATGGGACATTTTCTTCTGAGTGTACGAACTTGACGACCAGCAACTACACCTGTGTCTATTGTCACTTAATAAATTCTGACTAGGAGTAAATGCACTTTAACTTTCGTATTTTCTTAAGTAGTTACTAAGATGTTTAAACAATTCAAAGACAATAAATATAAGGAATATTTCGTATAGGTATATTACTGTTTTCGTCAACAATAACGAATTACGATGCGCATACACACACTTTCACAACGACTACTCTTCGTTGCTATCCTGTACCATCGCATGGAAACAAACAGACGCATGCCAACAGCCAGACGCAAGAAAACAGACAGTCGCATGGCACCACACTACATGTACGTATCTAGTACAGCTATCTACTTGGCAACAACAACGTGTGTTCTTTGTGGTACAAAAAAAGTCCCGCCAAAAATTCTATCAAAAGCTTGGATACTGCTTTATTCACATTTTTGTTGTTGTTGCACTTTCAAACGAATCAGCAGATTTGAGAAAAAAAAAACAAAAACACAAAAAGCAATATCAGCTAAATGAGGTACACTGTAAAAAAGTTCATATATTACTTTGTTTTTGTTTTATAAGTTAAATGAAATAATGCACATAGAACTTAACTTAAGAAAAACTTCATGATTTTACAATTAATTTAAAAATTATGTATAGAAGTAAAACAAAACTAATAATGTGAATAGCACAGTGCATATGCACAATCAATGTAGCGTAGGGAAAAAAAGAGAAAAAAACATGGTTTTGTCTATTTTATCTTTTTGTCAAAGTTCTTCACAGACCTTATTTTTAAGATGCTTATATTCATTAGCCTTGAAAATCAAAAAAAAAATAAAAATACACATCTCCATTAATGTTCAAAAATATTTTGCGCGCATTCCATTGTTACTTGGTGTTCAATATTTAGTAATATAATGAATTCTTTTGAATTTCATTATTACCTTAAAAACATAATAAATACATTAAAATGATAAAAAAAACGCAAGAGTATTGCTTTTCTTGCATTTCTTGCAGTGTTAGTCTTGCACTTGCCCTTGTTGTTGCAAGAAAATTCGATCTTGTTCTCGCTCTGCATTTTTTGCAAGAACAAGAAATCACTCCAATAAATAAAAAACCTGTATCATTAAAATTTGAATAATTTTTTAACAATGAGAAACAAACGGTTCCAAAACAACGGTCTTTGTTATAAAATTTGTTTTTTTTTCCATTAATTTGTGTAGCGACAAATCGAATTAACAACAAAAGACCAGCAACTCCAAAAAAAAAAAAAAAAAAAATATATATATATATATATATATATTCGTGAAATTTAGTTTATGGCTTTGAATATATTAATATATATATATATATATATATATATATATATATATATATCTTCGATCTTGTTCTCGCTCTGCATTTTTTGCAAGAACAAGAAATCACTCCAATAAATAAAAAACCTGTATCATTAAAATTTGAATAATTTTTTAACAATGAGAAACAAACGGTTCCAAAACAACGGTCTTTGTTATAAAATTTGTTTTTTTTTCCATTAATTTGTGTAGCGACAAATCGAATTAACAACAAAAGACCAGCAACTCCAAAAAAAAAAAAAAAAATATATATATATATATATTCGTGAAATTTAGTTTATGGCTTTGAATATATTAATATATATATATATATATATATATATATATATATATATATATATATATATATATATATATATATATATATATATATATATATATATACATATATATATATATATATATATATATATATATATATATACATATATATATATATATATATATATATATATATATATATATATATATATATATATATATATATATATATATATATATATATATATATATAGTTATTTATATTTATATATTCAAAGCTATAAACTAAATTTCACGAAAATCGAAGAAAAAATTGAAAACCCTGTCGATTTGATGTGGAATTACCCATGGACTATTTTTATATATCAACACAATATACAGGTACAACATGTGGTATGCCTAAAATATATTTTTCTTCTTTTACAATGCTGAATTATCTAGTTCGTTGCAGCACGTGATCATTTTCTAAAATATGTTATCCTAATAAACAAGCCTAGGGGTCAGAAAGCTAAAAAAACTGTTAAATAAGTGTCATCATTTACATTAATTATACAATACTCAAACTAAATAAATAACATAAAAATAAACCAATATATCACACGCTGTGAAAAATCACACTAACTTCACACAAAACCACACGGTGTGAAAAATCACGAATTCGCGCAAATAACTCATGAGACTCAAAATCACGCGAGACTTACTAATCCCACATCGGGTAAAAAATCACTATTTGAGGTTTATCTCCCAAAGTTGGCAACGTTGTACCTTCCTTAAATCAGAGACGAAAAATAATTATTATTTTCAAATTTATATGTAAAAAGTCATTGTAGGAAATGATGGCACTATTAAACAAAGGGTACCATTAGATAACATTCGATGAACTATTTTAATTCCTGTCGTTACTCCTACCAACAAATCTCAAAATCTCTAAACAAAAAAATTGGCTGAACTTTACATAACCGGATGAGTTACATATTTTTTTCTTCAAACTATCCCCTCTAAACTAAATTCAGACTAAATTAGGGCGCGGTCGGACTTGTGGTACCCTAGAAAAATCGAAAACTTATACACATACCTATTTATTTAATGGTATTATCTCACGATTAATATGTAATTATGTTCATGGTCCGATAACCCCAGTGATCTCAGGATCCTTTTTATACCCTACACTTAGAGTGAAAGGCTATATTCAGTTTGGTACGGTGGAAAAGTATATATATTCTTGATCAGCATGACCTCCTGAGTCGATTTACCGATGTCCGTATGTCTATTGAAATCACTACTACTTAAAAATTGAAGAGTTAGATAATTGAAACTCATAATTAAGATTACTTATGTACCTACGCTATATGTGCGAAAAAATTGACGAGATCGGTCCATTGTGTCCATTGATCTGACCACAAATATTCAAATACCTCATATCTACATCTACATCAATTTTACTGTATACGTGCTTAGGTAATCTCTTTTGTTCAAATATATATTGACTTCATGCTTAAATACATGAAAATAATGTTTTCCCGCGAAACGACTTGCGGTTCTCAAAAAAAAAAACGAAATTCGGTACACCTACCCATTTGTAAATATGGGTATCAAATGAATGGAATTTCTTCAGTGATTGAAAGTTTGTAGTTATTTTCAGGATTCGTATACCTTGGTGACCTATATACCACTTCGAATGGTAACCACACATATGTGTAGGGTATTTATAGTCGACTTACACTGCATACTATTTTGATAATACTATCATAATAACACCTACTATAAAATGTCCCTACTTTAAAATTTCCCATCTTATCTAACCTTCCTAACTGGTTAGTTTTAACAACTAAGTTCATTTTATACACGAATAATATATAAATACAAGTGTGGGTAGCGAAACGAAAAGAATTTTACTCAGGAGTCTATTATACACTTTTGTATTTATGTTTTAACAAATAAAAAATATTATATTTTCTAAAAAAAATTGTCGCCTGCGGTTCCCTTCCCAGATCCGCCCCTGGTTGTTATAAATCTTTTCGGTAATTTCGTGGGTCCACAAAAAACAAAAATTATTTCTAAGGTACTTAACGACATTAATAATATAAAGGTTGGTGAGAATCTCGAACAATTTGAAGTAAATATTGGCAATATAATTCAAAAGAACATTATCCAAATCGAGTCTAAAAAAAGTATATTGCTAAACATGGTGATCTGTTGAAAGTATCAGACTTTTTCGATTGCGAAACGCTGCAAGGAAAAATATTTTAAATACAAAACAATGACTAACTGCGAATTACTCCTAGAGAAGGATCAAAATCTTAAAACACACATCAAAACACAAAAAAATACAATTTTAATAGTCTAATAAATGATGGAATAAAATATGTTAACTCGAACAAAAAAAAAGAATATTTAGAATTTATTTCAAATTTTAATAATAACACAAATTTAAACACAGGATCTACGCTCGAATTAGTCCCTTCAATCACACCAAAGCTTAAATTTCATGATTTTCTGATCTTTCTGCAATCTCGTAATTTGGAGTCTGCAAAAGGTTTAGATGGCATTTCGTACCGGTTGTTAACTAAGTACCAGAAGAGGAAAAATTAGCATTCTTTAAAATATTGGAAAACATATGGATTCAAGGTATCATACCAGATCACTGGAGGAAAATAATATGTTCCATTCCAAAGAAAATAGAGATCATACATCACTGGTGAACTATAGACCAATTTGCTTGCTGTCGGTGCCACTGAAGATTATAAAGGGTTTAATAAAGATTAAGATCGACGAACATACTCAAGAGAATCGACTTCTGCCCGGCAGGGTATTCGCATTCAGGAAAAATCACTCGACTTCTCAATGCATTAATGACAAATAACATTTATTCATATAAGTGGTTGCATCATTATCTCTGGAAAAGAATTATCAATAAAAGAATAGTCCGGGGTAGAATTTACCAGGGATAAATGCACGAAAATATAACTTTTTTGTGTCAGACGAAATGTTTGATTTTACTTTAAATAAAATTTTTTTTTTATTAAATATTCCTTTCCGATAATTTCATTAATTTGCCTTATTTTTTTTAATTATATTTTTTTATAAATTATAAATTATTGTTTTCCACAAAAAACCAATATCCGAATAAAAATTTGATTGTTCATTCAAAATTAAAATGTTCTTATATTTGTACTAAAAAATCTTTTTTCAATAAAAAGTTTAAAAAAATGTTTGATGATCAACTGGGGTTTATATATCGCGGATTTTGTATTAACGATACCATGTATATTTGGATACCCAATATGTTATTGAAATTTATGTTATTTCAATAATATGTTTAGGTGTTATGAGCCAATTGTATGTAAGAATTGAAGTATATAAGAATGTATAACCTTAAGATTTTTAAGCTTATACTTTTTTTTCTTTTTTTGTATTTTTTTACCATCTTTTCGCAACTTCCTTCTAATATCCTGCCATGCTTCTTCCTTCGCATCGACACTAGAGTACATTCTGTGATCAGTGTCAAAAATAACACTGTTTTTTCGAACGAGCGAGATGAGCCGTTTTTTAAATGTCATCTCAATGATTTTCTGATCTGAATCTCTCATAGCCACAATTCAATCAATGTTTCAAATTGTTAAGTCTGGTTAAACGTATAAATGGTTAAATTTAGAAGTTTTTGTATAAACGTACTTTTTAAATATTTTTGTTAATAACAAAACACTTGCATTTGATTGATAAAACTGTTTCTTAAACACGAATGATTTTTACGATTTGGTCATAAACAAAACACAAAAACACAATTAAAACCGTTTAATTGTAACAATAACCCGACAATTTTGTAGATAAACTAAATATTTAGCATTTAGGCCCGTCCACATGGTAAAGTACAGTTGTACACAGAGAAAATATCAATTGCGCCATACGACGATGAAACTACCCAAATAACAACTCTTTAAACCAACAAAACTGGATTTTAAATGATTATCGAATCTATATTGAACATGGTTATTGAAGCTGTCACTGGAGATAACGTTCATATTGTAAATTGTAAACTTGAAAACCATAGCGTTCTCCAGCAAAACTAGTAGCTTTTTATCCAATTGAAAATAGCCTTTACCTAAACTTGAAATTAACATTCAATATTCCTTCATGTTTTAACTTAATTTTAGGCTCTAAACAAAATGTGGTTCTTCACATGATGTTTAACATAATTTTGAACTTATTATTAGACTTGAATTTAGGCGCATATATTTCCCTAATTAATGGTTTATATAAAATAAGAGAAAACACATAATACTACACGCAGAAAAATCCTCTTTTGGCATGAGGTTAACTGACCCAACGTTTCAGTGTTGCAATAGAAATACATTTGTTGTACCATTTATTACTCTAACCGAAATGTAAGTCTGCGCAACTGCATGTTCGGTGGCCGTAACCTCATAATTGCATTTTTCTGTCTGCCAAAATTGAAATTCGTGCATTTGTTATGGCGATTGAGTAAGTTGTTGTATCAACAAAATAAATGCCAAATGGCAACGTCATGTCTATCAGCAGTTCGGTTGCTATTTTCTTGCCAACAATTATGGATACATGCAGAAATAAATAATCATCAAAAATGTTCACATGTCGAAAACGTTTGGAATTCATTAAATAAGTTACATTGTCAAATAAATATACAAATATTAATAAAATTTGCTTAATACAAATTGCTCATTAGCTAGTGAAGTTAAGTCCCAATATGCCATTGCACTTAATATTGATTTGCGCATGCTTTGAAATTAATCATTATTTTCAAATCGTAGAGTTGAGGTTAACGTTTGAAACACCTTTAACCTAAATTTAAGAATCATAGCTGTTTCAATAAAAACTGGTAGCTGAACCTTAACTTGAAAATTCCCTTATTTTCAAAACAATATTAACACTAATTCTTAGATTGATTTCAATGTTTACTTCCAATCAAGATTTAGCCTTATTTTCATTTCGATATCAAATTAACCTACATTTTGTTTTTTTCTTTTAAATATTGACTTAATCCTGCAAAATAAGTAAAAAAAAGGGGATCCTCATATAGGACAACAAAAAGGACATTTTTCAATTCATTATCCCGTAATATGTCCTCCAACCAATATCGTACACTTCAAGCCCTAGCGCCAAGACAACTTCAGAAAATCGATGCCAGCATCCAAAATGTGGTAGACGTGTTTTTCTAAGCTTGCAGGTTTCAAGCTCTCGAATATAATTCTGGTGCCTATTCAAGGTTTGCGGGGGCGGTCGGTATATTGTTTGAAATATTCACAGAAGTCCAAACACTAATAGATGTCGGTACCCAGCAAGACATGCCTTACCGAAACTCCAACACAAAGACAATATTATATTTTCTCACTCATACATAAATAATTTGAAATACATCCCTGCAGGATCAATGAGTGATATATGACCCGTAATTTTACTAGTAATGAAAACTAATATTTTTTGCGGGTTGGTTTGCCTCCATTTTTTATTTTTAGGTTATTCATTACGTTTGCAACAGCAGCCGCTACAGCAGGAGTTGAAAAAAGATTTTATTTAAACTATAAACAATTGATAAACACTAAAAGAAAGTATATTGAAAAGAGTATTTTTATATATTGCTTATTTATCTGTTTATATTATAGATATCTTCAAAGTGGAAGGTCGTCTGCATTAAACAAATGCATGTAAGGAAGCAAAACAACGGCAAACAAATGTCGTTTTAATAGACAATTTTGTAATGCAAACATGTTGAATGTAATGCGCATTATATTCAACGCTATAAAAATGAACTATATATAAAAATAAACTATAGAATTTTGAGTTTTTTTTGTTTTATTTGGTCTAATTTTGGTTAGTTTACTATTAATTTAACCGTCCCTAACCTCAAAATTAAAACAGTTTATGTTACGTAAAATATTTCGTAAATTTACCAGTAATTTAATCGGCACTTATTATCAAAGTGGTGGGTTTTAATGTGGTAAGTTTCGGTGTGGTGAATTTTAGTGTGGTGAGTTTTAGTGTGGTGAGTTTTAGTGTGGTGAATTTTAGTGTGGTGAGTTTAAGTGGGGTGATTTTTAGTGTGGTGAGTTTTACTGTGGTGAATTATAGTGTGGTGGTTTTTAGTGTGGTGAATTTTAGTGCGGTGAGTTTTAGTGTGGCGAAATTTGAGTGTAGTGAGTTTTAATGTGGTGAGTTTTAGTGTGGTGAATTTTAATGTGGTGAAATTTTAGTGTAGTGAGTTTTACTGTGGTGAGTTTTAGTGTGGTGAAATTTTAGTGTGGTGAGTTTAAGTGTGGTGAGTTTTAGTGTGGTGAGTTTTAGTGTGGTGAGTTTTGGTGTGGTGAGTTTAAGTGTGAGGAGTTTTAGTGTGGTGAAGTTTAGTGCGGTGAGTTTTAGTGTGGCGACATTTGAGTGTAGTGAGTTTTAGTGTGGTGAGTTTTAGTGTGGTGAATTTTAGTGTAGTGAGTTTTAGTGTGGTGAGTTTTTGTGTGGTGAATTTTAGTGTGGTGAAATTTTAGTGTAGTGGGTTTTAGTGCGGTGAGTTTTAGTGTGGCGACATTTGAGTGTAGTGAGTTTTAATGTGGTTAAATTTTAGTGTGGTGAGTTTTGGTGTGGTGAATTTTAGTGTGGTGAGTTTTAGTGTAATGAAATTTTAGTGTGGTGAATTTTAGTGTGTTGAATTTTTGTGTGGTGAGTTTTAGTGTGGTGAGTTTTAGTGTGGTGAGTTTTAGTGTGGTGAGTTTTTGTGTGGTGAGTTTTAGTGTGATGAGTTTTGGTGTGGTGAGTGTAAGTGTGGTGAATTTTAGTGTGGTGAGTTTTAGTGTGGTGAATTATAGTGTGGTGGGTTTTAGTGTGGTGAATTTAAGGGTGAATTTTAGTGTGGTGAGTTTTAGTTTGGTTAGTTTTAGTGTGGTGAGTTTGTTTTTTTTTTGTTCTTTCCTTTTTTTTTGTTTTTCATTTAGTTTGGATTGTGGTTTTATGTGCTTGGTTTTGTTTTTGTATTTTTGATTTTGTTTTGTTTTGTGTTGTGCTTTTGCTTTATTGTTTTTAAATTTTTTTTGTTGTATTTGAGTTTTTTGTTTCATGCTCGTAGCTGGTGAAAGTGCCGAGTTATATCGTATTGAAAGTTTAGGTTGTATGGGAGGTGCCACGCCTCTTTGTCCAATCCCGCCCATATATAGCCTATCCTTCCAGACCATACCGCATCTGTGGTAAAAAAAAATTTCACGCTTCGCCGTTTAGACGGAGAAGCGGAACAAACGTACAAACGAACAATCAGATTTGTTATATTAATAGGATGAGTGAGAAAATATAATATTGTCTTTGTGTTGGAGTTTCGGTAAGGCATGTCTTGCTGGGATGGGATATTCAATTGATTTGGGATTTTTTTTCCCAATATAAAAAAAAATCATTTAATTGCAATTTCATATGATTTTTTAGTATCTATAATTATATAAGTATATAAATATATCTTATAATAAATAAAATTAATTATTATGGATATATTAAAAGAATTAACCGTTTTAGATCCAAAAAATATAATAAATAATTGCATTATACCATTAGTTCGTTTAGTTCCGCACATAATTAGCAATGAAAATATTAACAAAATTCATTTAGAATTTAAGAAAATTAAACAACACAAAGAAAACAATGATTTAAATTTTACAAAATTTTGGCCAGCAATTTTAAATTCTAAAAATTAAAATAATAAATTTCTGTGTCCTGAAATGCGAAAACTAATTTCATTTATTTCATGTTTGCCGCATGCAAATGTGGAAAGGATATTTTCTCAATTTAGCTTAAATAAAAATAAAACAAGAAATAGACCTTTGTTGTATGTTAAAAGGTCCTTCTTCTAGGACTTTAACTTGATCCTATTTATACTTACTGAGTCCTTTTTACTTTCTTTATATTATTTAAAACAACCGAGTCTTTTTTACTTCAAGACACTTTATTTCGCTTTAAAAGTTGGTTACACTTATACTTAACACTTATTTGTAGACAGTTCAGCTTATCGAAAACAATTGATTCTTAGTCTATACTTAACTTCTACTTAACACCTCGTATTCTTATAATTTCACAATAAATTGAGTAATTTCATCATGCTAAAATAACTTAGTCAGCGTATTTATAATTTCACAATAAATTGAGTACTTTCATCATTCTAAAATAACTAAGTCAGCGTTTATCTGAGTGACCTATTTAACGTGGGCGTGTATACCTGTGCTATGTTAAGCTGTGTGCGCCAAGACAATTAAATGCTGTTTGTGTTTAACATGCATAATGCTTAACCCTAAAAGTATGCCATAAAGAAAAATATACTGGTTATGTTATGTTGTGGATCATAAGCACGCTGTAAGTTCCACGATTATGATACACAACAGTGGATCATATGTAAGCTGTGAACTCTACGATTATGATACACAACATACCTCCCCCCTTATTGAAAGAAAAAAATATTATTATTAAGAAGAATAATAGTTTTTTTTTCTTTTGTATTATTTTAATTATTTTTTAAGAGAAAATTATTATTAAAAAGAATAATAGTTTTTTTCTTTTTACATTGTTTTATGTGGTATAAATTACGTTAAGTTCTATTAGTTATGAAGTTATGATCTTTACTTATATAATATTTAATGGATATTAGTAAATTAAGGGTTGTAATTTCCAGTTATATATAATAAAAACCTGGTCCCGATGTTTTCGTTGCTGACTGCTGCTGTTCTGCGGTAGTAGTTCGATGCGTTGTCGTTGTTTCTGACGTATTGGCTTCTATTTCATGTGACTTCGTTCGTTGACTTGCTATGGGTGTTGTGGTGTTTGGTTTCTGCGTTGTTGATTTCCGCAATGAACCGATTTTTTCGAGTGGGGATTTCTTGCTGGGAAATGTATTTGACACCATTTCAATGTTTTTCTTAGCCGCTTCTACATCTATTGTTGCTATTGGTGATTTATTTGTATTATATTCATCGGCTTTTATTGTTGCTTTATTTTTAATTGTCGAGTAGTAATGTATGTATAATACATATGCCGCTATTATTATTATTAGTATAAGCATTAATATGCCATACGACATACCGGTTTTCGTTATTTCATTTTGACGATTAAGTAATTCTTTGCGTTCCTGGTTATCAGTTAATTGTAGTAATATTTCGTCGAAATCACGATGCCCATCTCTTAATGCTGCTCTTATTTTGCTGTGATCTGACACCAAGATCGGTAACGAAGTTTTGTGATATATTTGAATATGATAATGATGACCAATTGCCTTGTAAATTTTCTATCATAACCGTATGTTCTTCCTTCTTGTATGTTATATTCCTAATGCTTTGATGTGTAAACTCGTATGGCAGTATCATTTCTTTGTTGTGTATGTTGCAAGCTTCATTTATGGACATTCAACCCAGGCCGGATAGTGTCAATGTGGCTATATTTGACCCACAAACTGCTAGGAAATAGGCTGGTGTATTGAATTTATACAACCATGTGTTTGGTGTCCATAGTTTAACTACTAGGCCAGAACTCCTTTTGATTGCAACATGTTCACAGGTATCTTTTATATCTGTTCTGTGTTGAATCAGCGCGACTTCACATAGTGTGTTGCTAGTTGTTAGCATGGTTTCTGGACGTTTGCATAGTGTAATTTCTTTGTCCGTATGTTGGCTAACCAAAATGCATTTGCTGTGATCTTCATTCGATAGACCTATGTATTTGCTCCGGTCTTCTGCTTCTGATATGTAGTCATATGTTGTTATAACCAATGCATCCCATTCTTCATTAATATTTGTGGGTATTGGGTAAATTCTATATAATGTGAACAACAAATCATCAGGTAGTGGTGTCTTGATGACTATTATTAGGCCGTCTGTGTCTGGGAAAACTCGTACTGTTGATGCACGGTGCATTTCGAATGATTTTTGTATAACCACTTCGCCTTTCCTCTTAACGTGAGACTAGTCAGCATTTTATCTAACTCGCTCTGGTCTATAATTGTCGGGTGTAATCGTCCCTTGTATAGATCATCTATGATTGCCATTTCCATCTGCTGTTGTCCTTGAATTTCGATTAGGTTTGCATTAATTGTAGATTGAATGTCCAAGGTATCCATCATGAATAGTAAATGACTAACTTGTTGGTTTATTTTTTCATTTATGTATTTTTGTGTTCTTATTGTTATGTTTAACACATTTTTTAGATTTTCGACTTCCTTCAAGGAATTCAGTAAGGGTTCTGCTATCTTGTTATAATTTGATGAAATCACCGTAATTTGTCTTTTCATTATTTCGTATGTTTTATGTTCGTGGTCTCCCGTGTTGCTGCTATACATGATCTTTTTATGCTGGGTCCGTTTACATTGGTGCTCATTTGTTCGCACATTGTGTTTGCCGTGATTATGTATTTGTTTGTCAGCTCCAGGAAATCGTTCAGTTGTAGCGGTTTAAACTTGGCTACTATCGTCCATTCATCATTGTAGAACAAAGCATCGGTTGTCTTCTCAAAGAATAATCTTGTATCATTAATTGATGTCTGTGTGATGTTGACTGCTTCATTGGCTGCCAGCATCAGGACCAGTGTGACAATTCTAATCATTATATTGGTTTCGCTCTTTATTGCCTATCGTAAAGAGAAAGAGAAGAAATTCCATTTTTTTTTTTACATATTTAATGGAATCCTTGATCATATCATATAGTTTTCTTATAAATATTTCTTATTTTACCTTAATACATCCTGTTCAGGCTATAATAATCGAGTTTTAGCTAATACAGCTAGCTTGCACTTTCACAGCATAATGCTGGAAAATATTTACCCACTAAATTAGTTGGGCTCGTGAACAACACATGCATTTGTTACATTATAGTTTAAATCTACATTTGAGTTGATTTTTTGACAGATTTATATTATACTGTGGACAATTATTAACTAAATTACACATTCGATTGAAGGGTGAAGCAAGGCTATGGCCATAATTATACCTTAATTAGTTATAATAGTTAATTTACATATGTGTCAACATTTACTATATATTTTGTTTAGAAACATATATGTTTCTGCATTATTGCAATACAAATTGTTTTATTTAGAGTCCCAGTAGTACATGGTTAAATGCTAGTCATATTCAACAATACTTAGCTATTTACTCATGCACCAACTAATAATTTTTTTAAATATTAAGAAATAAGCGCGCGCGACTTTTTAGCATTACATAAATGTATTTGCTATATTAAGTTGTTAAATATTTAATTTTGTACATCTCAATTGTACTTATTTATTTTCATTACCGTGTAATGATGAATTTAAAACGTTTGTTAGTTTGTTAGTTTGCTATATTAACGCATATCTGCATTAATATATTTAGTTTCATGAATGAAAATTATGTTAATGATAAAAAATATTAGGCAGTTTTGTCGCTGCACTACCGTATCTCGTTTAAGTTCCAGTATGTTAGTGGCTTCTGCTTGTAAAGTGCTGAAGTGCATTTAATCGTTTGGCATATGAATATATTCAAGCCTTCTATATTTTAATATGAGCTGGGAGCATTGTGCTCTGTGTGCAATGAACTTGTTTGTTTAAAATGCCATTGATATAGGTACTGACCTATCGCAATTTTATGCTTCACAAATAATTTTGATTTTGTTATCTAATTAATTTTTGTCCATAATTCAATGCTAGTTACATAGCTATCGATTCATGTACGGATTAGTTTATCCTACATTTATATTAAACCTGGGAACAGTCTTTATGCTCATTGTTCATCATTGTGACCTAGTGTTTTTTTTTTAGCTCTGCCCGCTGGCGGTTGGTTGCTGTATTAACAACTCCTAGTCTTTATTTTATTGTTCCCTCTCCTCTGTCAAAATGAGTAGCGCCCCCGATCAGAAACCTTTACCTTTAAATTAAATTGAGTAATTTGCGATTTTTACACGGCATTGTTTTTGTATGTTACTTCGTACTCGTTCTTTATTTTTCTTTTACGTTCCCTCTCCTCTGTCAAAATGAGTAGCGCCCCCGATCAGAAACCCATACTTTGAACTAAACTGATTACTTAGCAATCTTTCATAAATTTGTTCTTGGATTCTTGTGGAATCCTTTTATTGATTATGTTGCAATTTATTAGTATATAAGATCGCAAAACTTAGCAAAAGTCAACAGTCAAGTTTTTCTAAAACAAGTGTAACCAAAGTAATTCAGAAAGTAAAAAAAAAATGTCTTCGTTTGCTTTGAATTCCATCTCCTCCGCAGAATTCCTTCAGGATTTGCCGAATTCGGCCTTCCTGCAGGTATTTGAAGAGGAGATGCAATTTCTCCTGGAGGAAACCCAGGAGTCAGTTGAGGGTGAGTTAATGGATAAGATCCTTGGGGTCTTATCTGTTGATGCACCCTTCCCTGAAGAGGGGCAACGATTGGTCACGGATTTGGATGACGCAGATGTCGTCTTGATCCCAACCGTCGAGGAGTCGATCGACCTCACAGGTAATGCACATATTAATGGACATATATTATATCTTTTCATATTAAAATGAAAATGATATTCTAAATGTTCTAAATTTTTCTTGTCTCTAATAATTTAAATTTTTATATAATAATTTTTCTAGGGGTCTTATCTGTTGATGCACCCTTCCCTGAAGAGGGGCAGCGAATGGTCACGGATTTGGATGACGCAGATGTCGTCTTGATCCCAACCGTCGAGGAGTCGATCGACCTCACAGGTAATGTACAGTTTTATTAATGGACATATATTATATCTTTTCATATTAAAATGAAAATGATATTTTAAATGTTCTAAATTTTTCTTGTCTCTAATAATTTAATTTTTTATGTATTAAAGGCATTGACCAGAACAGCGAGCACCTTCTATCTTTGCGATCCGGACCGGATGGCAACCCTGAGGATCAACGGGGCCATATTTCACACGTCAGTTATTCGGGGAGCAGTAGTTATAACTCTAGCTGCTATGGTGAAGATTTTTCGGCCAGTGGAATAGCTGAATCCCCCCATTACGGTGACTCTGGAGTTGGTAGCGGTTTTAGTGAAGGTTCTCTGGACAGCAGTAACAACGAAGAACAGGCCCCCTACTACGGTGCCTATGGAGTTGGTAGCGGTTTTAGTGAAGGTTCTCTGGACAGCCGTAACAATGAAGAATGGGCCCCCTACTACGGTGCCTATGAAGTTGATAGCGGTTTTAGTGAAGGTTCTCTGGACAGCCGTAACAATGAAGAATGGGCCCCCTACTACGGTGCCTATGGAGTTGGTAGCGGTTTTAGTGAAGGTTCTCTGGACGAAGGATATTGTAGCGCCTCTTCGTGGGGTTATCGTAAACCCTCGAAGAGTGGAGGTGCGCTAGCACAAGCGCTAACGAAATATCAAGATGCCTTTGTCACTGAATGCTGGGATGCGGCGCATCTGGTAGATGGCTTGGATGAGACAATCCGTTGTCTCAACCAACCCTACTCTCCGGAAGTGGCTGTCTGGGCTCGCGCTCAGATGGCCACGATACAAGCATACTGTGAAATCTTTGGTTATTCTCCACCATTCATCGACCCTTTGGTCGATGAGCTGGTGGGTTTACTCAGTTCCCAAAAAAAATAAAAAAAAACAATAACTTGTAATAATTTTTATAAATGAATAAAAAATATATATTTTAAAATATATTGCTATTGTCTTAGTATTTCATCAAAATTAGGTGTTCTCTTTTTCAGAAAAACAAATTATATTTTTATTTGTCAGTACATAAAACTGCTAGTCAACACATGGCTATTAAAATAAAAAAAAACAATAACTTGTAATAATTTTTATAAATGAATAAAATTCATCTATATATTTTAAAATATATTGCTTTTGTCTTATTATTTCATCAAAATTAGGTGTTCTCTTTTTCAGGAAAAAAAAAATATATATATTTTTATTTGTCAGTACATAAAACACTGCTAGGCCTTCTGAACATGTAATACTTAGCTACTCTGTCCTGCGCTAACTATTTGACTTTATTTCAATGATGTTAAAAATTATTGGTTCTTGTTGCAGTCAGCGTTTATTTCATTCTACTATACTGTTGTATGCTTTTAACAAACTATTATGAAATTTTTTCCCTTCACCCTTAATACAAATCTCAGTCGTTACAGGGTTTATTATTGAAAGTACCTCGTAGGGTCCTACCCAAACTGGTGAAAATTTATTTTTCCTATTTTGATTTTTTAGTAAAATTTTATCGCCTATTTTGAATATTATTGGGTGTACTGAGCTATCATAGCTTTGCTTAGATTTTTCTTTGGCTCTGGTTTGATTTTGTCGCACGATTTCGTGTGTGCGTTGAATTTGGTATTTTAATAGCTTGTTGCTATCATCGGTATTATATACTGGTGAGCATTTGCGTTTAAGATTGGTTGGCATTTCAAAATCGTAACCGTATAAAGTACGGAAAGGCGTTTGCCCGGTGGACATATGCATTGTATTATTGTGTACATGCATTGCTGTATTTAACCACTGGTCCCAGTTTGATCCATCCTCTTTCGCAAAACTTCGTAAATACTCTGCTAATGGTCGGTGACTTCGTTCCAAAGAGCCGTTGGCCTGTGGATGATATGGCGTAATATGTAACTTTTTAATTCCTAACAATTTACACGTGTCCGAAAATAATTTTGAAACAAAATTCGAACCAGTGTCGGTTATCAATATTTTGGTATGTCTTGTAATAATTTCGTCGTAAAATGCTTTTGCTACAGTGCTTGCTTCTGCGTCTGGGATAGCTACGCAGCACATATATTTTGAAAAATCATCTTGAAAAGTTAATATATATTTATTTCCAGATATAGTTTCCGGTAAAATACCTACAAGATCCATGTATACTTTATCGAATGGTCGTACAGGCGTATCAGTCAAAACCATTGGCATTTTAGTAAGCCTAGAACTTTTATTAACTTGGCATTTTTGACAATTCTTAACGTAATCTTTTATTTGTTTCTGCATACCTTTCCACTTAAATTGTTTTCTGATTCTAAAATATGCCTCTAATGCTGAGTCATGAAAGTCTTTTATAACAGATTAAATTTCCTCTGGGTCAGTTAATAGTAGACTCGAGTTTAATTCATTCTTGGTGTCTGTTGTTATTTCATCCAGTACTGGTGTGCTCACTTGTTTTTTGGTTTTTGAAATTTGATTATCTAATTTATTCTGTATGGTCTTAGACCGTGTTTGGACCGCAGTAATATCTGGTTCTGGATGTGGAATTCTACTGAAAGCATCTGCGTTCAAATTCTGTTTACCTGGTTTGTAAGATATTTCGTAATCATATTCTGATAATTTATGCCTGAAACGGGCTAACCTTGATGTCTGATCTTTGAGATTTGCTGTGCTACGTAATGGTTGATGATCTGTATAAATTTGAAAATGTCGGCCTAGAAGATAAGCTCTAAAATTTTTCGTTGCCCAGACTATAGCTAAAAATTCCTTTTCAATGGTGGAGTAATTTTTTTCTGTTCCATTTAATGCCATACTAGCAAATGCTATTGGTCGGTCGCACCCTACTTTGTCTTGTGACAGTACCGCACCTATTGCTTCGTTACTTGCATCTGTTGTAAGTAAAAAAGGGTTTGTAAAATCTGGATATGCGAGAATGGGTGGTGAAATTATTGATTCTTTTAGTTTAATAAATGAATTTTGACAATCGTCGGTCCAAGTGAATTTAACATCCTTTCTAAGTAAATTATTAATTGGTAATGATAATTTTGCCATATTGTTTATAAATTTTCTGTAATAATTAATTAATCCCAAAAACGCTTGTACTTCTTTTTTATTTCTTGGTACCGGAATATTTTTCACGCATTAAACCTTTGAGGGGTCTGGCAGAGCACCTAGTTCCGAACATTTATGTCCTAAATAGACAACTTCGCGACGCAAAAACTGACATTTTTCTGTATTTAATTTTAGATTGTGTTCCTTAATTTCTGCAATACTCTACTCAACCTAAACTCATGTTCAGCTAAATTTTTTCCGTACACCACTATATCATCAAGATAAACAAAGCAATCGATACCCTGTAAACCTGTTAATATGTGATTCATTATTCTTTGGAAAGTGGCTGGAGCCCCTGTTAAACCAAAAGGCATTCTGTTAAACTCGAAATGACCAAGACCTGTACTAAAAGTTGTTTTTTCCTTATCCCCTTCTTCAACTAGTACCTGATGATAACCACTTGCCAAGTCTAAAGTTGAAAAATATCGACTGTGACCTAATTGGTCTAATATTTCGTCTATTCAAGGAATCGGAAATACTTGTTTAATTGTCACATCGTTTAATTTACGGAAATCTATAACTAGCCTCCACTTTTTGTTACCGTCCTTGCCGCTCTTCTTAGGAACTAGCAACATCGGTGAATTCCAGGGTGATATGCTTGGCGATATAATGCCGTCATCCAACATTTTACTAACCTGTCTGTTGATTTCATCTCTATGTGTGTGTGGCAATTTGTATTGCTTTTGATTGATTGGTGGTTGGTTCCACTGTGTTATTATTTCATGTTTAAGTACTGGCGTGTATGTTAATTCATCGCCATCTAAATGAAAAACATCATGATACGAAATACACAGATTTTGTAAAGATGTAATTTCGTCTTTATTCAAGGTTCCATCAATTTTTATTTCCTCTAATAATTTGTTAATTCTGTTCGTAATGTTTACTGAATTTATGCTATTTATTGTAGAATTGTTGGTATCCGATTCCTTATACTGATTGAAATTCGAGAATTTTGGTTTAAAAGCACTGTCTATTATAAATTCTTTTTCTGTAGCATTTAATACGGACACATAAACTCTCTTTTTGCTAACATTCGATATGCTTTCGCCCAAATATACTCCTGGACAAATTTCTTGTTTATGTATTAAGACGATTGGAATTTTTGTTTTTAAACGTAATGATACTATCTTTGCGGTTCTAGGTTCTACTTTTAATTCCTGATTTATAAAAATATTTTCCATGTCTGCCCGTGTCCTCATGGGTAGTTGTATAGTATTGTTTTTATCTTGATCATAAAATATTAACTTCTTATCTATGGCATTTATTATGGACCTATTCCATATATTATCTCGTCCTATTATTCCATCAGCGGGTATTCCTTGTTCAAGTGCCACTACATGCATCTTTAAACAGAACCACTCTATACTATTGTGCTTAATATTTATTGTGCCTAAAGTCCTTACGCATCCCCCAAAAGCACCACTAAAGTCCTTCTGAGTATTTTTATCAAAACCCGGAAGTCGTATCATTGAACCCTCCTTTACTATACTAGCATCTGCTCCCGAATCTACCAGTAATATGAGTTTTCCATTTTTAGCATCCTCACAAGGTACTTCGATGAAAACATCACTTACATTAGGTAGTTTGAAATAGTCACCCTGCCTACTGCATATTATACGATTCTTTCTTTTACTAAACTCACTCATATGACATCTAATCTTCTTATCATATTCTATTACGAAATTTTCAAAACTTTTTGATATTCTTGATAATATGTTTTTTACTTTATACCCTACTGCTTCCTCTCCAAAGGTTCCCTTATACTTTTCATATTCTGCTAATTTTATTATTTTGTTCCCCAGTGTAATCGACACAATACCTATAAAGTGTATGATATAAACTAATATTCCTACTACTGCATTACAAACCACACACGGTGGCTGAACATATGTATCAACGGTCACTCCCGACGTTTGATGAACAATATTTTCACCCATTTTTTCCTCTTTCAACTTCTCCTTACAGACCAAACACGGTGGCTCAACATATGTATCAACGGTCACTCTCGACGTTTGATGAACGATATTTTCCCCCACGATTTTTTGGTTGTTATTTGAAGCTGCGGTAGCAAATGTGATCACAGGCTCCCTTGGTATATGATCCACTATTTCTACCTTTGACCTAACTTTACTAATGTTAATGGGACCCCAGCTTATTGGCCTTTGCTGGGCCCGTGGTAGTTTCCCCTATTGTGAGCATTACTACCGTTTGGCACAACATTTTTCTTGGCGTGGCAATCCGCTATCATATGGCCGACTTGACCACACCCATAACATGCCCTATTATTTCTGTATGTTCTATTAGGTTCGTTATTGTTATTACTATTGTTATTTCTAAACGGATTATTATTTCTATTATTTTCATTACCATTATTAATATTATTATTTCTATTATTACGAGTATTGCTGTCTTGCGGATTCTGATTTTGCTGCTGGTGGTGTTGATAGCCGTTATTCTGAAGTCCTCTATAACCCCCTTGGTACTGCTGATTCTGAAATGGTTGTTGTTGGTTCTCCTGGCGTTCTTCCAGTCTATTTGATCCACATCTCCAACTTGATTCATGTCCGTATTTCTCGCATTCTCTACAAAATGGTGTATTTTTTCGCAAATAACAGTCATCCCTTGTGTGTCCTGGTCTTGTGTAAAATGAACAGACTGGCCCCTTTTTCATGGCACCCCCTGTATTCCCATTATTTCTATTTAGTTGACTTTTACCCCTATCTTGTCGTGAATTTCTAATATCAGTTTCTTGATTATTTTTACTAACTTAGGTTCCATTCGGTCTTTTTTCAAAACTATACAGTTCCTCCGGTAATCTCGGCCCCCGCAGTATGGTGGCTTCTGCCCTTAACGCTTCGTCTAATAAATCATTTAAATTATCTGCCTTGCTACTCAACAGTAGTATCTTTACAGTCGGGTCACTCACTCCCACTTTAAATGCTGTTAGCACGGAATTTAATAGTTCCGTGTTAAAAATGTCCGTTGGCAGGTTTTTCTTTTTGTACATTGTATCGGCTATGTCGTTTGCGTTCGACTGCAATACTTCTAAACGCCTTGCAAACGCCCTTAAACTTTCCCCTTCACCTTGATATGCCTGTCTTATGTTGTATTGAACTGAATCTAATGTAGCCACCTTTAAATATGTGCTTTTAAGTAATTCAAACAACTCATCTAAATCATTTATATTCTTGGTCCTCACTAATTCGTATGCATCTCCATCAAGACGCAGTTTAATACAAATCATGAATTTATCCTGATTTTCTTCAGTTATTTTAAGGTTCGCTGCCTTACAACCATCTATAAATCTAAGAATCTCCGTTTTTAGGAACGGTGAATCTTCGCCCTTGAACACCGGGACCAGATTTCGTACGCATTTCGAAATATCGTCTGTCGGCATTTCAATTATTGTTATATCTTTTGTTATGCTTTCTAAATTTTCTTCTATTCTTAAAGCTTCTTTATGGTATAACGATGTTTCGTGTGCTAAGTTTACTTCCGCCTCTAAAAATCTGATTTTCGAATCCAATTCTCTTACTTTGTTATTTGCCTCTTCGACTGATTCGAATTCTAACCTTGGTTGTTGACGTAGTGCCCTAGCTACTGATTCATCAGAAATATCTTTATCTTTCAACAATGCTCTTAATTTTTCGTTTTCCGCCTCTATACCGCAGGCGTGGTCTAACAACTCCTGTTTTTCTGCTAATTTATCATTTATTTTTTTAGTTAATGCAGCAAATTCGCCTTTCCAGCCTTCTATCTCTTTTATTTTATTCTCACTTTTGTGTTCCAAGAAATATATTAATTCTTCGAACACGACATCTACTCCTTCTACTTTAGAAAAAACCTTTGTGTTATTAACTTTATGTTTTATTAATTGTAAATTAATTGTCCTAGTATGTTTCCGTATGCTAACTGTAATTGTTCCAATTCCGCCATATATTTATCAACGACAAAAAAAATCCCAATTTATTTCCTAGAACACTCAACAGTTCACGTAGCTCCACAATGTTAAAAAAAAAAAAATATTATAATTTTTTTAAATTTTAAATCTGTTGACTAAACTCAGATATTTTATAATAATGTAAAATTTTTAATTAAATTTACCATGTTATAAAAATTAAAAAAAATATTTCAAATTTTCAAAATCTTTAAAATGTTATTTTATTCTCATTTAAATTTTAAAATGAAAATAATATTTTAAATGTACTAAAATTTTTTAAATTTAAAAAAAAAATCAAAAATTCCGTTTCATATTAATTTTTAGAAATAATTTTATTTACTTATCTGAGATTAATATTAAATACATTTTATTTAATAAATTTCCTTTATTTATTCAATTTGTATTTATTACTTTATTAAACACTGTAATAATTGTTTAAATTTTCTGCTGTTACTCACGTATTTTCAAAACAAAAAATTAAATAATCACCATTTATTTTGTGATTTTTAGTCCTTTTCTTCCTTCTATCGTCCTTCTTCTTTCGGTCCCTGAGAGCGTTGTTTGAGAAACCGGCTGCGCCAAAATGTTGTATGTTAAAAGGTCCTTCTTCTAGGACTTTAACTTGATCCTATTTATACTTACTGAGTCCTTTTTACTTTCTTTATATTATTTAAAACAACCGAGTCTTTTTTACTTCAAGACACTTTATTTCGCTTTAAAAGTTGGTTACACTTATACTTAACACTTATTTGTAGACAGTTCAGCTTATCGAAAACAATTGATTCTTAGTCTATACTTAACTTCTACTTAACACCTCGTATTCTTATAATTTCACAATAAATTGAGTAATTTCATCATGCTAAAATAACTTAGTCAGCGTATTTATAATTTCACAATAAATTGAGTACTTTCATCATTCTAAAATAACTAAGTCAGCGTTTATCTGAGTGACCTATTTAACGTGGGCGTGTATACCTGTGCTATGTTAAGCTGTGTGCGCCAAGACAATTAAATGCTGTTTGTGTTTAACATGCATAATGCTTAACCCTAAAAGTATGCCATAAAGAAAAATATACTGGTTATGTTATGTTGTGGATCATAAGCACGCTGTAAGTTCCACGATTATGATACACAACAGTGGATCATATGTAAGCTGTGAACTCTACGATTATGATACACAACACCTTCAACTGAAATGTTATCGTCAATAATGCATGCGAAACGACTGCCGGAGTCAAAAAATTGTTTTGATGCAGTGTTTAATAAAACACATTTTGAATTATTTAGAAATGAAATCTATGGGTTTAAAAATAATAACACTGATGATAATAATGAAGATGGTATTTTGTAAATATTCTTATATTTTTTTAATAAAATTATAATATCGTTAAATGTATTTTTATATATAATCTAACGATTTAACTTAGGTGACAAAGTTTTATAATATTTTAATTTGGGATTTTTGGAATTTTGGGATTATAGATAGTATTTTCCACTTCAATTGGGAGTTTTTTTTCCCATGAGATTTAAGGAGGTATTTTTGTTCTCACTCCGTGGGAAAATGGTTTTTTTTTTTGGGAATTGAAGGTGGCTTCCCTGCGCGTGTTGTTATGTTATATTTTTTTTTTGTCAGGGTTTCTATTGCAATCATAAAAACATACTGTTTTTAGCGTCACTACATTTTTGCTCCTAATTTTCACTGCCATTTTTGGCAATGTTATTATCAAATCATTTTCAAGTTCAGAGTAAGCTCTAAAAATAGGACTTATTTTATATTTGAAACTGATTTGAAAAACACACTAGACCTTAATGGCAATTATGATTATTTTTTCAAACGCTTACTCTGTGGCATATTGGGGCTAAGTTATTTTTTTATTGAGTCTTAATACAACATTGAACATTGTTTTCTTAGGTTAATTAATTCAGTACTGTGAGTATTATACTGAAGAGAGGTACATGTTTACGCTACAAACTAAGTTAAATTTATGAGTTGTGATATATCTTATTCAGTCTTATAAATGTTGGTGTGATTGCTCCCGTCAAATAATGTTTGCGTGAGATATTCTATCTCGTAGGGTGGAATATCTTAAAACTATCTTAAACTATACAAATATATATATATATATATATATATATATATATATATATATATCAGATTAGCATAAGTTTATATGGAAAATGCATGCAAGTTTTGGAGAACAAAATACATTGTACTGATGATACTCTGTATACAATTCGTTCAGATTTATTTTTCACATTACTTTAATTACGATAAAATTGATTAAACACACTAATTAAATAGTTTGAATTAACTAAAAACACATATCAACATGATAAATATTGATAACTGAATGCTCCAATGTATGCATTATTTTATGTAATGATAATAAATAGATGTAACACTACTAATTTGTTCACTTTTTTATTTATAGAAACTAATAATAATTATAATTTTAGTTAAGAAGTTGAACTAACGCAACCTTTGCGTTAGTTCAACTTCTTTGTCTCTTTGTCAGTGCAGGTCGTTGTTACAAGTGCATGTAGTGATTTCAGTGATTTAAATAGTGTATTTATTGAATATTAAATTTACTTATAGTGAGTTTTCGTCAAAGTTCTGTTTCTTGTCGTTAAGTGTCGTTGTTTTTATAAAATATTAAATATTTGTTATAATACTTTTATATTTAAATCAATTTAAGTAATATATTTGTCTATTTCTGTGTAATATTACTGCGGCATGCATTGTTATTGTTATCTGTGATTTTCTATTCTTCTTTGTGCGATATTTGTTTACGTCGTTTTTCTATTATGTTGTTAGTGCGTATTTTAATTTGTAACAGCTGTAAGTATTTAACCCTTGAGTGATCCAATTTTTTTATTCGGCACTAAATTTTTAAAATTTATAAATTTTTTTAATTTTGTACTATTGTTATTTTCAAAAGTTATAATAAATGGAATTCTTATCAGTAGAAAAGTTTGCTGCCTGTTCTTTGAGGGATAAGTGCAAGAGTCAAAACATATTAAATTCTATGTTTTCTTGTTCCGGTCCCTGCGGACAGCTTTATCATGCTCCATGTGCCAATATTTCTATGGCGTGTACAGAATTTTTAAGTTCAGTGCACTCAAGTTTGCAATGGTATTGTCCTACTTGCAGACCTCTCTCTCCATCAGTTTTTTTTGTTAAAATTAAAAACTTTGGAGATAGGCTAAATACTTTAAACATCAATTATATAGAAATTTTAAATTCATTAAATGAATTTAATTCATTGGTACATGCAAGTGATACTGAGCATTTGGCGGATTGTATTGATAATCATACAGCAATTATCGAAGATTCTGCCTCATCTGATATTGTTCCTCCACCCAAAAAAAGTGGTCAAAAAGCGCAAACGAGTTAATAGTAATAACTCACTAAACCCTCCTCGGGCAAAGCGCATTTCACATAAAACTTCTATCACTCCTCCCCCTCAACCTCCTAATGCAGCGCCTTTACTAGTAGCAGTAAGCCTGCCCGAAAATAGCACTAATAATATTATCAATATTAATAATGAAAATTCTGGATTGAAGGCAATACCTAAATTAAAAAGAATTTTTATTTCTAGATTAATGCCTGACACGACTACTGACAATATAATCAGCTTTTTAAAAACAAATAATCTAGTACCTGCTGACACCTACATACCATGTAAGAAAATTGGTAACAGGCCATCTTATGCATCATTCACTGTATCAATAGCTACAGAATATGCTGCGGATGTTATTCGCTCAAATCTTTGGGCAGACAATATTTTTGTTTCCGAATTCAAACAAAAAAAAGTCAACAAACCAACTGCACACCAAAATTCAAAAAACTAGAGCGAATCACCCTTTACTATTAAAATGTAAGGGGTTTGCGCTCAAAGACTCGAAATATTTTTTTAGCTACTCAAACTTTTGAATATGATCTCATAGCATTAACTGAGACTTGGTTAAATAATAGCTATTTAAGTATTGAAATATTTGATAATAGTTTCAATATCTTTAGAAAAGATCGGTTTGAGTGTGAAAATTCTCCAGTCGGTGGTGGTGTTTTAATTGCAGTCAAGAATACTTTTATAAGTTCCTTAGTAGAAATACCTGTTGTTTCTACATTAGAGCTTATTTGTGTAAAGATTGTATTACACAATTCCTGTGTATATATCTTAAATGCATATATTCCTCCTAAAAGTAATGTTGAAGCCTTTGAGACTTTATCGAAGTCAGTTGATTTTGTACTAGATTTACTTAATAGTTCTGACGATATTTTAATGATGGGATATTTTAATCTACCTGATTTAAAATGGGATAGATCTGACAATGATACATATTACTGTGCATCTAACTCTAAAACCCGACAAGAACAAATTTTTGTTGACACTATCTCATCTGACTTACAACAAGTAAGTTGTATTACAAACTGTCTAGATACACAACTTGACCTGGTTTTTACTACTGACAGTAATAATTCGGTTGTTAAACGGTCTATTCATGCTCTAACAGGCATTGATAATTATCATCCACCTTTAACAATTTATTACCAATCTGATAGAGATAATATAATTAATTCTCGCTCTTCAGATAAAGTATATGAATTTAATTTTGCTAAAGCAGATTATGCTAAAATGAATGAATTTTCATTTGCAAAACGTGATTTTTTATCAAACTATATTGACAATAATCAACTCGATTGTTCCATACATTTCTTTTACTTTGAACTATTGCACTATCGGTACCTTAAAGTCTAAAATTTTTTAAGCAATCATCGTATCCATGGTACACCAAAGAATTAAAGAATTTACGTAATTCTAGGAATAGAGCATGGAATAGATATGTCAATAGTCAAAATCCTAATGACCTAGAAACATACACTATCATGTTTCTGGAATTTAAAAGTAAATCAGCTTCACTTTATTCTGATTATGTTGAAAAAATGAAGCTTAAAATACTATCAGACTCTAAGAAGTTTTGGGGTTTTATTAATACTAAAAAGAAAAGTGATGGTTTTCCAGCATCATTTAAAAATAACGAGGAGTTCACGAGTGACCCTGATATTATATGTGGCTTATTTGCTAGCCTTTTTAAGCAGTCGTTTAGTAGTCTTCCGTTCATTATTGATAATAACTATTTTCAATACATGCACTCAGCACCCAAAACTTCACTAGATTCTATGTCCTTTACACCGGATTTAATCTTGCAATACATTTCGTCAATTGATGATGATTATAGCTCTGGGCCAGACGGTATTCCTGCTACAGTTTTAAAGAACTGTGGTGCGTCGTTATGTATGCCCCCTTAGTATCATATTTAATAAATCAATTAATGAAGGTAATTTTCCACAATTTTGGAAAAACTCATTTATAAGTCCAATTTTTAAAAAAGGGTGCAAAAACGATGTTATCAATTATAGACCAATTGCTAAACTCTCATCTATCCCGAAATTGTTTGAACGCATTGTGTATGATCATGTAAAAATTCATTGTAAACATGTGATTACAACACGTCAGCATGGATTTGTTACCGGTAGATCCACGGTATCAAACCTACTGGATTTCACCTCATTCACAACTGACGAAATCGAGTCAGGAAATCAAGTTGATTGCATATATACTGACTTCAGTAAAGCTTTCGACAAACTTCCTCACAATTTAATTTTGTTCAAATTAAAGATACTTGGTTTTCCAGAATTCTTTGTGAAATGGATACAATCTTATTTATCTGATCGGTCATATCTAATACGTTTCAGAAAAGTTTCATCTTCACCTTTTATTGCAACATCCGGGGTACCTCAGGGTAGCCATCTTGGACCTCTTTTATTTATTTTGGCGATTAATGATGTCATATACAATATAAAGTACTCCAATCTATTAATTTATGCCGATGACATGAAAATTTATAAGGCTATCAAGGATGAGAAGGACGCTAAATTACTGCAGACAGATTTAAATTTTTTTGAGATTTGGTGTTTTAAGAACCATTTGGTACTTAATCCAGATAAGTGTCAGTCTTTGATATTTTCTCGAAAGAGAAACAATATAGAGTATAACTATATGTTAAAAGAGGAAAATGTTAGTCGAGTGCATATAGTAAAGGATCTAGGTCTGTTTGTTGATCCCACTTTATCGTTCAAACTTCATATTGAACATATATGTAAAAAAGCCTCTTCATTGCTTGGTTTTATCAAGCGCTGGGCTAAAGAATTTAATAGTCCTTTGACTACATTAACTCTATATAATACTCTAGTACGTTGTCATCTAGAATATGCAAGTCAAGTATGGTCTCCTTTTTATAAAGTGCACACTGATCGTATCGAACGTATACAAAAAACGTTGTACGATTCGCTCTCAATGGTTTAAATTGGGTTGATAATTACAATCTTCCACCATACGAGGATCTGCTGAAGCTATTAAACTTGAAATCACTTGAAGATCGCAGAAAAAATGCTGATGTAATCTATATACATCAACTCATTACTGGTAAATTGGATTCACCAGAGCTTCTACGATATATAACCTTTAACCAAAATCGTAGAAGTAGTAGAAATGGTGATACATTATTCTATCTTCCATTTAGTAGAACAAATTATGTTGTATCATCACCTTTTAACCGTATATGTAATATAGTTAATAGTTGCAGACATTTTAATGTTAATCTGTCAAAAAGTCTGTCAAAAAGGCTTTAATAACAAAAATAATATTGTAGATATTTTAACAACTGCATGCGTTTGTTACGAGCCCAACTACTATTAGTGGGTAATTTATACTTTGAAAGTGCAAGCTAGCTGTATTAACTAAAACTCGATTATTATAACAAAAGCCACTGCAGATTGCGGGACAGACAAGAAAATTAGCGTTGGCTTTTTTTTTGCTATGTTTCCCAGCTGCTGGCTGCCATCTGTTGTTAGTACCCATAAACACAAGTATATTTGGGTACTTGTGTTTATAGGTTCTAACCACAGATGGCAGTCAGCAGCTGTCATCTGTTCATATTTTCAATTTCCGGGGTACACTGAACCAAAAAAGTACATATCTACAATGAAAAAGTACATTATCACAAAGAATATTTCGTTAAAATTGGTCCAATGTAATTGTTCATTGTCACAACGAATTTCCGGTAATACTTCAATGTACAAATTCATTGAATTACAATGTACGGATCATGAAACAAAATTCATAATTACAATGAATATTTCATTAGCTATATTGAATGCGAGAGTTCATTGTCGCAATGAATCGAATACATACTTTAATGAACGAGATCATAAACAAAAGTGAATTCAGAAAGTTTTTTCATTTTATTATTTTAATGTAAATTCAATTAATATATACATTAAATATAATAGTATAATATAAATTAAATATAATTTCGCACTTCATTTCGCAACTACTTCTTACATTTGTCGCAGCTTTCTGCGAATTAATAGCAGCAGAGCGCAGCTAACGCTACTAGCAACGAACACGAAAAACGAACATGCAAAATGTCTACTGCAGTATTTCAATGAATATAATTCATTGAAGTATGAAAAAAATCATTAAATTTATTTGTGCGTATTATGAACACTGATTCTTACTGAAAATGAACTGATCATTAAATTCACAAACAAGTTACAGGACAATGTACATTGTCACAATGTATCTTGCATTAAAACGTATGAATTTGCCTCTATGAACAGCATTCGTTAATATTATGAACCCGTTTATTTTCTGTGTATTTGCGTTTGTTGTCATATATTTCACACAAAACATTTTGAATTAAAAACATGTGTATATAAAAATATAAATAATTAAAAAATAATTAATACATAATATCTATATAAACTTTTTATTACTTTTTAATTGTAGGCTATAGAAAACTCATTGAATGACTGTTTGCGATGAAATTTAAAAGTGATAATTTGTCGTCAATTTCATATCATAAAGTATAAAATATATTAGAATTTATACGATGCATTATTTTATAACATGTAATTTTTTATGTATTAAAACATATTTGTAGTAATAAAAATAAAATTTTTAAATTTTAAAATAATAAAATATTTTTTTCAAAATATTAATGAGAAGATACAACCATCGGATATTGATTAGCGAATGAAAGGAGAAAATGGGACAAAATTTTAGTTCATGTTCTCATAGGTTTAAAATTCTTTTTATTTTCAATTATTTATTTACTTGTGAAAAATAAATCTATCAAGAAAAAAAATGGAATAAAAAATTAACAAAACTATACGTTTTGTTACATTAATAAAAAATACCAGCAATGCAAAAATTTCCGTTTTCGTCAATTTTTACTTTTCTGATTCTGATCATTTTGTTGCCACATAACAAAAAATTGTAGTTACAAAATGTAGTTACAAAATGTATAATGGGAAAATGATTGTAGTTACAAAACAATCAATATTTCAGTACCGTCCAAAAATAGTTAAAGTTCTTTACTTTCAGGAACGACAAATCGATCACATTTCCCAGAAGCGTTCCTTAAACAAATGGAAGAATTAATATTAATGCCCCAATTTTTATAAAAACTATTAATGCGATTTAAATTATTAGAAACTAAGTTCAATGCCACAAACGGTGATTCATCATGCGCATACACCAGCATACAAAATACTCTTCGATCCTTCATACTCATGGGGAAGGTCGTGAATAAAAATATTATAAAGACGCGGTGCCAAAATACACCCTTGGGGAACTGGGCCAGGTTCAGAAAACAAATCATTTAATTGAACAAGAAAACTTCTATTATTAAAAAAAACTCTTAAATAATTTTATAATAAATGGATCAAAACCAATATTTATAAATTTATACAAAATACCATCATGGCATGCATTATCAAATGCTTTTTCAATATCCAATGAAACGGTGATAGTACATTTTTTCTCACGAAGATTGCAAATCACGTCATCTTTAAATTTTAGAAGAGCGTGGACAGTAGAATGGCCCCTTTTTAAACCAAATTGATAATTTGGAATTTAATCCATTTTTTCTTTAATAATGCGTTCAAAACATTTACCAACATTCGACAACATCGAAATAGGAGAACCATCGGATTAATAAAATGCACACAGTCAGAGTTATTAAGAGACAAAAACTAGAAGAAAAGTTGCAAATAGTAGACGGATATAACTTCTTCTTAAATGGCCCTTACAACCGTGGGTCGGTTTTGGCCACTGAGATGAAGCCGCGCCAGTTGGATCTGCTTTGCGCGCGCTGACGCCAGTTAGAAATACCGAGCGTTGCCAGGTTGTCCTCAACTTGGCCTTTACAACGCAGATTTGGACGCCCTCTTCAACGCTGTCCACCTTCGAGTTTCGATTCAAGCACCTTCTTGGCTGGAGTGTTTTCATCCATTGGTTCGACATGACCTAGCCAGCGAAGCCGCTGGATCTTGATGCGCTTGACTATGTCAATGTCGTCGAATAACTCATACTCGTTAGCAAAGCAGATAGGGCTAAAGATTTTGCGGAGAATCTTTTTCTCGAACGCTCCCAGTACTCTCTCATCGGTGGAGGCCAGCGTCCATGTTTCCGCACCATAAAGTAGGACGGGCATGATGAGTGACTTGTAGAGCGTTATTTTTGTCCGGCGAGAGAGGGCTCTGCTTCTCTATTGCCTACCGAGCCCAAAGTAGCACCTGTTGGCAAGAGTTATTCTCCGTTTGATCTCCAGGCTGACGTCGTTGTTGCTGTTTACGCTTGATCCCAGATAGACGAAGTCCTTCACAATGTCGATTCTTTTGATCTCCAGGCTGACGTCGTTGTTGCTGTTTACGCTGGATCCCAGATAGACCTTCACAATGTCGAACTTGTGGGTGTCAAAATCAGCTTTTTGTCCAAGACGCACGGACTCTTTTTTGCTTGTTGACACAAGGAACTTCGTCTTGTCCTCGTTCACCGCTATTCGACGCGACTCTTTCTCCAATCTGGAGAATGCTGCGCTGACTGCTCGTGTGCTCCTGTCAATGATATCAATATCGTCGGCATATGACACTTTTGTTGAGGATAGTGCCGCTTTGACGGAGTTCGGCAGCACGAACTATTTTCCCTATCAATAAGTTAAAAAAGTCGCACGATAGTCTGAAACCTCGTTTGGTATGAAATGGCTCGGAGAGGTCTTTTCCTATTCTCACTGAGCAACGTGTGTTGCTCAGGGTCATCCTGCAAAGCCTTATAAGTCTCGAAGGTATACCGAACTCAGACATTGCGGCGTATAATCGTTCCCTTATCGGAGTGTCGAAGCGGCTTTATAGTCGACTAATAGGTGGTAGGCGTCGATCTGTTTTTCTAGAGGCGCAATGTGAAAATTTGGTCTATGGTGGACTTTCCAGGTCTGAAGCCGCACTGATAAGGTCCAATCAGTCTGTTGACGATGGGCTTCAGTCTTTCACATAATACGCTCGATAGAACTTTGTATGCGATATTGAGTAGGCTGATTCCACGGTAGTTGGCGCAGAGTACACTGAGGTTCCAGTCACTTGGCATGCTTTCATCCGACCATATTCTGCTTACGAGCTCGTGCATGCTCTCTATTAGCTCTTCGCCTCCGGTCTTAAACAATTCAGCAGGCAGGCCATCAGCACTTGCGGCTTTGCTGTTTTTCTGCCGAGCGATTTGTTACCGGTAGATCCACGGTATCAAACCCACTGGATTTCACCTCATTCACAACTGACGAAATCGAGTCAGGAAATCAAGTTGATTGCATATATACTGACTTCAGTAATGCTTTCGACAAACTTCCTCACAATTTAATTTTGTTCAAATTAAAGATACTTGGTTTTCCAGAATTCTTTGTGAAATGGATACAATCTTATTTATCTGATCGGTCATATCTAATACGTTTCAGAAAAGTTTCATCTTCACCTTTTATTGCAACATCCGGGGTACCTCAGGGTAGCCATCTTGGACCTCTTTTATTTATTTTGGCGATTAATGATGTCATATACAATATAAAGTACTCCAATCTATTAATTTATGCCGATGACATGAAAATTTATAAGGCTATCAAGGATGAGAAGGACGCTAAATTACTGCAGACAGATTTAAATTTTTTTGAGATTTGGTGTTTTAAGAACCATTTGGTACTTAATCCAGATATGTGTCAGTCTTTGATATTTTCTCGAAAGAGAAACAATATAGAGTATAACTATATGTTAAAAGAGGAAAATGTTAGTCGAGTACATATAGTAAAGGATCTAGGTCTGTTTGTTGATCCCACTTTATCGTTCAAACTTCATATTGAACATATATGTAAAAAAGCCTCTTCATTGCTTGGTTTTATCAAGCGCTGGGCTAAAGAATTTAATAGTCCTTTGACTACATTAACTCTATATAATACTCTAGTACGTTGTCATCTAGAATATGCAAGTCAAGTATGGTCTCCTTTTTATAAAGTGCACACTGATCGTATCGAACGTATACAAAAAACGTTGTACGATTCGCTCTCAATGGTTTAAATTGGGTTGATAATTACAATCTTCCACCATACGAGGATCTGCTGAAGCTATTAAACTTGAAATCACTTGAAGATCGCAGAAAAAATGCTGATGTAATCTATATACATCAACTCATTACTGGTAAATTGGATTCACCAGAGCTTCTACGATATATAACCTTTAACCAAAATCGTAGAAGTAGTAGAAATGGTGATACATTATTCTATCTTCCATTTAGTAGAACAAATTATGTTGTATCATCACCTTTTAACCGTATATGTAATATAGTTAATAGTTGCAGACATTTTAATGTTAATCTGTCAAAAAGTCTGTCAAAAAGGCTTTAATAACAAAAATAATATTGTAGATATTTTAACAACTGCATGCGTTTGTTACGAGCCCAACTACTATTAGTGGGTACATTTTTTTGTAGCATTTATACTTTGAAAGTGCAAGCTAGCTGTATTAACTAAAACTCGATTATTATAACAAAAGCCACTGCAGATTGCGGGACAGACAAGAAAATTAGCGTTGGCTTTTTTTTTTGCTATGTTTCCCAGCTGCTGGCTGCCATCTGTTGTTAGTACCCATAAACACAAGTATATTTGGGTACTTGTGTTTATAGGTTCTAACCACAGATGGCAGTCAGCAGCTGTCATCTGTTCATATTTTCAATTTCCGGGGTACACTGAACCAAAAAAGTACATATCTACAATGAAAAAGTACATTATCACAAAGAATATTTCGTTAAAATTGGTCCAATGTAATTGTTCATTGTCACAACGAATTTCCGGTAATACTTCAATGTACAAATTCATTGAATTACAATGTACGGATCATGAAACAAAATGACAAATATTCATAATTACAATGAATATTTCATTAGCTATATTGAATGCGAGAGTTCATTGTCGCAATGAATCGAATACATACTTTAATGAACGAGATCATAAACAAAAGTGAATTCAGAAAGTTTTTTCATTTTATTATTTTAATGTAAATTCAATTAATATATACATTAAATATAATAGTATAATATAAATTAAATATAATTTCGCACTTCATTTCACTTCATTTCGCAACTATTTCTTACATTTGTCGCAGATTTCTGCGAATTAATAGCAGCAGAGCGCAGCTAACGCTACTAGCAACGAACACGAAAAACGAACATGCAAAATGTCTACTGCAGTATTTCAATGAATATAATTCATTGAAGTATGAAAAAAATCATTAAATTTATTTGTGCGTATTATGAACACTCATTCTTACTGAAAATGAACTGATCATTAAATTCACAAACAAGTTACAGGACAATGTACATTGTCACAATGTATCTTGCATTAAAACGTATGAATTTGCCTCTATGAACAGCATTCGTTAATATTATGAACCCGTTTATTTTCTGTGTATTTGCGTTTGTTGTCATATATTTCACACAAAACATTTTGAATTAAAAACATGTGTATATAAAAATATAAATAATTAAAAAATAATTAATACATAATATCTATATAAACTTTTTATTACTTTTTAATTGTAGGCTATAGAAAAATCATTGAATGACTGTTTGCGATGAAATTTAAAAGTGATAATTTGTCGTCAATTTCATATCATAAAGTATAAAATATATTAGAATTTATACGATGCATTATTTTATAACATGTAATTTTTTATGTATTAAAACATATTTGTAGTAATAAAAATAAAATTTTTAAATTTTAAAATAATAAAATATTTTTTTCAAAATATTAATGAGAAGATACAACCATCGGATATTGATTAGCGAATGAAAGGAGAAAATGGGACAAAGTTTTAGTTCATGTTCTCATAGGTTTAAAATTCTTTTTATTTTCAATTATTTATTTACTTGTGAAAAATAAATCTATCAAGAAAAAAAATGGAATAAAAAATTAACAAAACTATACGTTTTGTTACATTAATAAAAAATACCAGCAATGCAAAAATTTCCGTTTTCGTCAATTTTTACTTTTCTGATTCTGATCATTTTGTTGCCACATAACAAAAAATTGTAGTTACAAAATGTAGTTACAAAATGTATAATGGGAAAATGATTGTAGTTACAAAACAATCAATATTTCAGTACCGTCCAAAAATAGTTAAAGTTCTTTACTTTCAGGAACGACAAATCGATCACATTTCCCAGAAGCGTTCCTTAAACAAATGGAAGAATTAATATTAATGCCCCAATTTTTATAAAAACTATTAATGCGATTTAAATTATTAGAAACTAAGTTCAATGCCACAAACGGTGATTCATCATGCGCATACACCAGCATACAAAATACTCTTCGATCCTTCATACTCATGGGGAAGGTCGTGAATAAAAATATTATAAAGACGCGGGGCCAAAATACACCCTTGGGGAACTGGGCCAGGTTCAGAAAACAAATCATTTAATTGAACAAGAAAACTTCTATTATTAAAAAAAACTCTTAAATAATTTTATAATAAATGGATCAAAACCAATATTTATAAATTTATACAAAATACCATCATGGTATGCATTATCAAATGCTTTATCAATATCCAATGAAACGGCGATAGTACATTTTTTCTCACGAAGATTGCAAATCACGTCATCTTTAAATTTTAGAAGAGCGTGGACAGTAGAATGGCCCCTTTTTAAACCAAATTGATAATTTGGAATTTAATCCATTTTTTCTTTAATAATGCGTTCAAAAAATTTACCAACATTCGACAACATCGAAATAGGAGAACCATCGGATTAATAAAATGCACACAGTCAGAGTTATTAAGAGACAAAAACTAGAAGAAAAGTTGCAAATAGTAGACGGATATAACTTCTTCTTAAATGGCCCTTACAACCGTGGGTCGGTTTTGGCCGCTGAGATGAAGCCGCGCCAGTTGGATCTGCTTTGCGCGCGCTGACGCCAGTTAGAAATACCGAGCATTGCCAGGTTGTCCTCAACTTGGCCTTTACAACGCAGATTTGGACGCCCTCTTCAACGCTGTCCACCTTCGAGTTTCGATTCAAGCACCTTCTTGGCTGGAGTGTTTTCATCCATTGGTTCGACATGACCTAGCCAGCGAAGCCGCTGGATCTTGATGCGCTTGACTATGTCAATGTCGTCGAATAACTCATACTCGTTAGCAAAGCAGATAGGGCTAAAGATTTTGCGGAGAATCTTTTTCTCGAACGCTCCCAGTACTCTCTCATCGGTGGAGGCCAGCGTCCATGTTTCCGCACCATAAAGTAGGACGGGCATGATGAGTGACTTGTAGAGCGTTATTTTTGTCCGGCGAGAGAGGGCTCTGCTTCTCAATTGCCTACCGAGCCCAAAGTAGCACCTGTTGGCAAGAGTTATTCTCCGTTTGATCTCCAGGCTGACGTCGTTGTTGCTGTTTACGCTTGATCCCAGATAGACGAAGTCCTTCACAATGTCGATTCTTTTGATCTCCAGGCTGACGTCGTTGTTGCTGTTTACGCTGGATCCCAGATAGACGAAGTCCTTCACAATGTCGAACTTGTGGGTGTCAAAATCAGCTTTTTGTCCAAGACGCACGGACTCTTTTTTGCTTGTTGACACAAGGAACTTCGTCTTGTCCTCGTTCACCGCTATTCGACGCGACTCTTTCTCCAATCTGGAGAATGCTGCGCTGACTGCTCGTGTGCTCCTGTCAATGATATCAATATCGTCTGCATATGACACTTTTGTTGAGGATAGTGCCGCTTTGACGGAGTTCGGCAGCACGAACTATTTTCCCTATCAATAAGTTAAAAAAGTCGCACGATAGTCTGAAACCTCGTTTGGTATGAAATGGCTCGGAGAGGTCTTTTCCTATTCTCACTGAGCAACGTGTGTTGCTCAGGGTCATCCTGCAAAGCCTTATAAGTCTCGAAGGTATACCGAACTCAGACATTGCGGCGTATAATCGTTCCCTTATCGGAGTGTCGAAGCGGCTTTATAGTCGACTAATAGGTGGTAGGCGTCGATCTGTTTTTCTAGAGGCGCAATGTGAAAATTTGGTCTATGGTGGACTTTCCAGGTCTGAAGCCGCACTGATAAGGTCCAATCAGTCTGTTGACGATGGGCTTCAGTCTTTCACATAATACGCTCGATAGAACTTTGTATGCGATATTGAGTAGGCTGATTCCACGGTAGTTGGCGCAGAGTACACTGAGGTTCCAGTCACTTGGCATGCTTTCATCCGACCATATTCTGCTTACGAGCTCGTGCATGCTCTCTATTAGCTCTTCGCCTCCGGTCTTAAACAATTCAGCAGGCAGGCCATCAGCACTTGCGGCTTTGCTGTTTTTCTGCCGAGCGATGGCTGTTCTGACCTCGTTCTGGTCGGGTGGCGGAATCTCAACGTCGTCATCAAGTACTGGGGTTGCCGGGTTTACTTCTCTATCGGTGGAACTGCGGTCATCAACACCGGTCAGCAGTATAGAGAAGTGATCCCTCCATATCTTCCGTGTGCTCTGGATATCTGTCACTAGATTTCCGTTCTCATCTTTACAAGAAGAGGCTCCGGATTTTGAAGATTTTTCGAGCCTCATTCCTGTCCTCATGCATCTCAATCTCCTCACATTCACATCTTTCTGCCTCGCTTTTTTTACGCCTGAAAAGACGTCTCTCTTCCCTCCTCTTCTCTTTGTATCGCTTCTTCGCAGGTCGCGTAGCTACTGACTGCAGGGTGGATTTGTACGCAGCGTCTTTCTCTGCAGTGGCCGCGCGACACTCTTGGTCATACCACTGATTCCTCAGGGGGCGTTCGAATCCAAGCACTTCTTCGGCAGCCGTACGTATAGAGCAGGAGATATGGTTCCACTGCGCGCTTATATCATCTCGAGGAGGAGTGCTTTGTCTAAGCAGGTGTAAGAGTCGAGTGGAAAAGGCTTGCGTTGTCTGTTGTGATTGCAGCTTTCCGACGTCTAGCTTTCTCTGCATTTGGTTTCGTACGTTCTTCGCAGCGCTTAAGCGTGTGCGGACCTTGGCTGCTACAAGGTAATGATCCGAGTCCATATATGCACCTCGGATAGTGCGTACGTACATCAATCACAACGTGATCAATTTGGTTTCGAGTTTTTTGATCGGGAGACAACCATGTGGCCTTGTGGATATCAAAATGTTCGAATCTAGTGCTACTAACTACCATGTTTCGTGCTGCGGCGAAGTCGATTAGCCTCGTTCCGTTATCGGGAGTGTTGGCATGGAGGGTAAATTTTCCGATTGTGGGACAATAGATGGCTTCTCTGCCCACCTTGGCGTTAAAATCGCCTAGGACGATTTTGATATCGTGGCGGGGGCAGCGCTCGTATGCGTTGTTTAGGCGCTCGTAGAAGCGCTCTTTTGTCTCGTCATCTTTCTCGTTCGTCGGAGCGTGTGCACAAATTAGGCTGATGTGGAAATATTTAGCCTTGATGCGGATTGTTGCCAGCCTTTCGTCCACGAGCGTGAACCTAGAGACAAGGTGACGGAGTCTCTTGCCGACCACAAATCCACATCCAAATTCGTGTCTCTCCGCATCACAGGATGCTTGTTTCGAACAGCCCTGTCCCGTCCATTGCATCTTCTGGATAGCGGTGATGTCAGCCTTATATTTTTCGAGGACATCTGCCAGCTGGATAGAGGCACCTTCCCTATTAAGGGTCCGGACATTCCAGGAGCATATCCGTAAATCATGGTCCTTAAAACGTTTGCGTAGGTCGTCATCGTTGTAATCGGTCGTTATCCGAGGCTTCTTTTTGGTTTTCATTGGGCGCATAGGTTTTTTTCGTGGTGGGACCACGGATATAACGCTAAACTATATTTCACAGTAGTTTTAACATCAGATATGTCCAAGTTGATTGTAATTTTCTCCCTATAAATTTCCTTAAAATGCTGATGGAAAGCATCAACTTTTTCACTATCGTCTGTAATAACAACATCATCAACAGTAATCTTCTCACAAGAATTATTTTTTTAAACTAAATTCGAAAATATACTCACAAAATTATCAATTTCCATATTATCTAAATTACGATTAGATGGAGGCAAAACATCAGATAATTTAAAATCCAAATCAGATTGAAACTTAACCTAATCAGTTTTCTCAAAAGAAGTAAACGACTTTGACTGATTAATACAAAACTCATAATTGTTTAAGTCTATAATTATTTTTAAAAGAAAATGATCAGAAAAAAAGCCCAGTGTTGAAATATCAAAATTAGGATTTATAAGATCAACAAGATTTGAACTAATCAAAAAATGATCAAGAAATGATGACCCATTAGGATAAGTAGTACTGCATCACAAAGTCGACAAAAGTCAAGTGAAAAGTTTTGAAGCCAATTAAACAAAACTTTTCCATTTGAATTATCGCAAACATCACCCCACGACTAATGTTTAGCATTTAAATCACCTCAAATGAACTATAAATCAGTTTAATTTTGTTTAATCCAACATATAAAACATTATCTGGACAATTTCAAGGAAAATAAATACAACCAAATAAAAAAATGTTAATAATACCATTTATGGATAATTTTAATTGAATGAAACAGTTTGGAAAATCCACACTAGGAATGACCAAGGTAGAATATTTATTTTTTTTTAATTGCAATTCCAAGACCCTGTGAAAAATATGTCTTTTATAAAGTTGTAGTCTTCTAAAAAAACATTGCCTTGAACCGAGAGATGCGTTTCTTGTATGAAAGCGATGTCTATGTCGTTATCATATAAAATTTTTAATAGATCAATTTTGGGACTAGTGTCGATTAACGATCTGACATTAAAGGTTAAAAGATTTAAATAAATATGGTCCATAAATGGTTTTAACTTCCTTAAACAGTTTTAGGTATTCAGCTTTCGCTTGATTTTTTGGCAAAGAACGATATATTTTCAGACAATTATTAATTTTGGACTCCAAAGAAATAGGTTCTGGTTCACAAAAGAAGTGCGCCATTTTTAAAAATTCTTGAATAAAATAAAGTTTATTTTGAACTATACCACTAGGAGCAGAATCTTGAGCATAAAAGATGCTGGCGTACGATTGTACGATGGCTACACTTATAGCATTTATGGCATTGGATTTCCTATCCTTAGCAGCACTAACATAGTCTTTATATGCAGGACAACCTCTAAAATTGGCTGGGTGACCAACCTGATTTCAATTAATACAAAATGTCGTCTTTTTTTATTAGGCATTCGCCTTGTGTATGTTGCCGATCACATTTAACGCAGGCAAAAACCTGTTACAATTACGGGCACTATGGCCCCAGTACTGACACCTTTTACACATATGTTTTGAGTTAGACTTTGGAGCCTCCCAAGTAACAACTTGATTCAGAATATATTTTATTCTGTCGACATCAGCTAGCTTTTTTCCTGCCGTAAGAGTTAGAAGAAAAAGGCCAGTATCTGTTTTATTGTGCAAAGAAAATGGAGTTACGTATTTTGTAACATTGTCAAATATACCTGGAAGCTCCAAATCTAATGCGGCTTTAATGTCGTCAGTACTTGACTGGTAATACAAGCCACGCAAAACTAAACTCACTTTTTATACCCTACACCTATGAGGTACAGGGTATATTAAGTTTGTGCAGATATTGTAACGCCCCTTAGGAGGCGTGTCCGGTATGGAAAAGTATATATATTCTTGATCAGCACCACTAACCGAGTCCGTTTAGCCATGTCCGTCTGTCTGTCCGTCTTGCTGTTCGAATACAGAAAAACTTGAGAAATACTGATGAAATTTGGTCACCATATATTTTAGCCAAAAGTAGGAACTGAGTTTGAAAATGAGCTAAATCGGTCAACGGACACGCCTACCTCCCATACAAGTCACTTTTATATAACTCTTTAGGAACTAATAACTGGAAAAGTATTCAAGATATAGTTATAAAATTTAAAACATATTGTTATAAATCATACAAAAATATGTGGTCAAAAAATGGGCGTGATCCGCCCACTTTTTTTTTTCATTATATCTCGAGTTTTCATAGTGTAAATTGGAACAGTAAATTATTAAAATCAAATCTATGATATATTAGCCTCACAAAATTTTATATATAGGCGTGGTCCGCCCAATTATATTTATCTAATTCTTTTTATTAGTTTTTAATTATACCCTACACCTATGATGTACAGGGTATATTAAGATTGTGCAGATATTGTAACGCCCCTTAGGAGGCGTGTGCGATATGGAAAAGTATATATATTCTTGATCAGCACCACTAACCGAGTCCGTTTAGACATGTCCGTCTGTCTGTCCGTCTTGCTGTCTTGCTCTCTTGCTGTCCGAATATAAAAAAAATTTGAGAAATACGTACTGTTATAATTCGCCTATAAATAGTTATTCAAAAAATGGGCGTGATCCGACTACTTTTTTATATCCTATACCTATGAGTTACAGGTTATATTAAGTTTGTACACCAATAACTCGAAACGTATTCAAAATATAATCATAACATTTAAAACTTATTGTTAAAATTTTCCAAAAATGTGTGTGATCCGCCCACGTATTTTTTCTTTATTTTTCGGTTTTTACAGTTGTAAATTATTGAAAACAAATGTATTAAATATTATCATTAAAACTGTATGCCTATTTTAAAATGGGCGTGATCCGCCCACTTTTATTTTCAATATTTAGACTATTTGTCCGTCATGAAATTATGTACTAATGCCAATTAATCGGTCACCAGTATTTATACCCTGCACATATGAGGTATTATTTTGTAAATATTTCTTGAAAAACAAAAACTTATCAATAATTGGTTAGCCACCTTTTTATTTCAAATAACCCGTCTCTTATTTCCATATTACATAATCATAAATGTACATTCCTTCACTTAATACTTACCCCTCATAAAATAAATTATTAACTAGAGGTAGTTTGGACGTTCCTTAATACCCTTTATTTTTATGACAGGTAATAAAATAAATCCATTGCCATTTTATACCGTGCATCTATGATATTTATTTTTCCAAGTTTCATTCTGAATTATTTATAATACTGTGTACCTGCTCGGTGATTTGCGAAATATAAGTGTGGTTTATTACCTGATAAAAGTATACAACTCATAGACAGGTAATAAAGATTTATATTTAAAAAATAGCTATCTTTACCCCTTTTTATTATCGATAAAGTTATGCACCTGTACCCCTCCTTTTGTCTACCTCTTTTTATAGATTATACCTAGACTAAGATCATATATTATTCATTCAAAGTGATAATCTCTTCATTGTAGAATTAACTCTATAAGTGAACGGGCGTGCTGATTGACAAATCGTTAAGTGATTTCCAAAATTGTATATCTTCAAGTGTTAAAAAGTGTTATTCTCATTAGTAAATTTCTTTACTAATTTAAGTGCTAAGTACAAAATATATTATTCATAAATCTTTTATAGAATGCCGAGACTAAGGAAGCAATCCGCTGCTCAGCGTCGTACAACTTTAAGTAATAGACTAAGAACAATAAGATCAAATCCCATTAATCGCGAAGAGATGCAAATTATAAATTCACAAGCTCGAGCTTTACAAAGACAAAATCGTGAAATTCGTGAAGAGGAGCAACAACGCGATAATATTCGTCGAGCAAATCTTCGAATTAATCCAGAAATTCGAGACGAACTTCAACGACTCGATACCGTTCGGCGTGCAAACCGCAGACAAAATCAAGAAATTCGTGAGGAGGAGCAACAACGCGATAATGTTCGTCGAGCAACTCTTCGACTTATTCCTGAAGTTCGTGAAGAACATCAACGACACGATACCGTTCGGCGTGCAAACCGCAGGCATAATCAGGAAATTCGTGAGGAGGAGCAACAACGCGATAATGTTCGTCGAGCAAATCTTCGACTTATTCCTGAAGTTCGTGAAGAACATCAACGACACGATACCGTTCGGCGTACAAACCGCAGGCAAAATCAGGAAATTCGTGAGGAGGAGCAACAACGCGATAATGTTCGTCGAGCAAATCTTCGACTTATTCCTGAAGTATATAAATAAGTCGATCCGCGGAGTTTCGAGGCTCTTACGTGAAGCAATGGATGAAATAAACACAGGTAATTTCACCATCAAGCAAAAACTACAACACATCGGTCATAAATTCATATCGGGTACAGAAATCTCAGAATGCATTTGTCTGAAAGCATTTGTCTGAATTTGTCTGAAAGCAGTAATGCCGAAATATATATCAATACATCTAGACCAGAACAAAGGGTTAGAATGTTAAAATAAAAGGATCAATTACAAAGATTAGCTACGAATTCAACAAATATATATTTAGCAGGTCTACTTGAACATTACATTCAGCGGCCTAATGAATTAGATGATCTAATAATTCAGCTTTTGGTGGCATCTCATTAATTGTTTTCGGCGATCTGAAACAATTATCCCCTGTTGGCGATAGATGGATATTTGCACAAAACTCAAGTGATCCATACAATGCGATTTCAGGTTCATCTCTTTGGGATCAGTTCAAATATTTTGAACTTACGGAGGTCATGAGACAACGTGAAGATCAATCTTTTGCTATAGCTCTTAATAATATGGCTACGGGAAAAATGACGCCGGACGACATATCGTTAATACGAGCTCGCATTGTGGCATCACCCAATGATGTTCCTGATGAAGCTATTCATTTGTTTTGGTCCAATGAGGAAACAAATAATTACAACACATTGAAGTTGGCCCAAATACCTACGGAACAATTTATTTCCAATGCTGTGGATTTAGTTAAAGCGACAGGACTAACTACGGAAAATAAGGAGCGTATTTTAGACACAGTTAAAAGATTTAAAACATCCGAAACTCAGGGACTGTGCAGTAGCTTGCAGTTAAAAACAAAACTGGGGATGGTTTAGTCAATGGCGCTAGCGGACAGTTAATGCAAATTGTGGATAAATTTTGTGGATAAAATTTCCAGATTTTACAGTTGGAGAAATAGCGAGATCGAAAAAACGCCATCCACAAGAAGCTCTATGGACTCCTACTGAAAAAATAGTCAGATCGTTCCAATACAAAAGAAATGAGCAAGTTAACGTTGATCGAAAGCAATTTCCAGTAGTACCTGCTGAAGGGATTACTATCCACAAGAGCCAGGGTGCAACATACACGCAAGTGGCAGTACACATCCGACAAAGAATGAACCATGTTTCATTATACGTTGCTTGCAGCAGAGCCACTGCTGCATCCGGATTGTACATAATTGGTAATTTTGTGCCTCCTGAACCATTTTCAGAAACCGATGTGGTGCAAATGGAAATGATCAAACTGCAATTTCAAGGAAAATAAATATAACCAAATAAAAAAAATGTTAATAATACCATTTGTGGATAATTTTAATTGAATGAAACAGTTTGGAAAATCCACACTAGGAATGACCAAGGTAGAATATTTATTTTTTTTTTAATTGCAATTCCAAGACCCTGTGAAAAATATGTCTTTTATAAAGTTGTAGTCTTATAAAAAGACATTGCCTTGAACCGAGAGATGCGTTTCTTGTATGAAAGCGATGTCTATGTCGTTATCATATAAAATTTTTAATAGATCAATTTTGGGACTAGTGTCTACTATTGTTTGTACCTGTTGTGGTGGTCTTTGGTTCTCTCATCAAACAGATACACTCGATATTTCAAAAATTGCTCGAACAAATGAATTCTTTGAAGACGTATTTTACCTATCATCGAAGTTCCCATCCCCCAATAACAAGTATCCATTTTGTAAGACATGTACCAGAACAATTAAGTTAAATAGGAAACCAAATATTTGTTTAGCAAATGGCTTAGAATTTCCAGTACTGCCCGAATGTTTAAAGGGTTTGACAACAGTAGAAGAGAGGCTCATTAACGCTAGACTTCCTTTTATGGTAATTGTTTCTCTAGAATATGAAAGACAGAGTGCTATTAGAGGGGCAGTAGTAAATGTACCAATTTCAGTAAATGAAACAGTTACAGCTTTACCTAGGACATTCGACCAAAGTCATGTAATTCAATTGCATTTAAGACGTTGTCTGCAATATACTCATGATTACATGACTGAAACGATTAGACCAGCAAAGGTTCTGCAAGCCGTCAGATATTTGGTGAGCACAGAGCTTTAACAGAAACATGGAATACATATTGATGAGGAATGGATATCCACTTTTCCAAATCAAATTGAAGTTCCCTTTGTTGCTGACACGGAAGATACATCAATTATTCAACAACTTTTTGAGAATCAATTAGTTTTATCATCATGGATTTGTACGCAGCGTCTTTCTCTGCAGTGGCCGCGCGACACTCTTGGTCATACCACTGATTCCTCAGGGGGCGTTCGAATCCAAGCACTTCTTCGGCAGCCGTACGTATAGAGCAGGAGATATGGTTCCACTGCGCGCTTATATCATCTCGAGGAGGAGTGCTTTGTCTAAGCAGGTGTAAGAGTCGAGTGGAAAAGGCTTGCGTTGTCTGTTGTGATTGCAGCTTTCCGACGTCTAGCTTTCTCTGCATTTGGTTTCGTACGTTCTTCGCAGCGCTTAAGCGTGTGCGGACCTTGGCTGCTACAAGGTAATGATCCGAGTCCATATATGCACCTCGGATAGTGCGTACGTACATCAATCACAACGTGATCAATTTGGTTTCGAGTTTTTTGATCGGGAGACAACCATGTGGCCTTGTGGATATCAAAATGTTCGAATCTAGTGCTACTAACTACCATGTTTCGTGCTGCGGCGAAGTCGATTAGCCTCGTTCCGTTATCGGAAGTGTTGGCATGGAGGGTAAATTTTCCGATTGTGGGACAATAGATGGCTTCTCTGCCCACCTTGGCGTTAAAATCGCCTAGGACGATTTTGATATCGTGGCGGGGGCAGCGCTCGTATGCGTTGTTTAGGCGCTCGTAGAAGCGCTCTTTTGTCTCGTCATCTTTCTCGTTCGTCGGAGCGTGTGCACAAATTAGGCTGATGTGGAAATATTTAGCTTTGATGCGGATTGTTGCCAGCCTTTCGTCCACGGGCGTGAACCTAGAGACAAGGTGACGGAGTCTCTTGCCGACCACAAATCCACATCCAAATTCGTGTCTCTCCGCATCACAGGATGCTTGTTTCGAACAGCCCTGTCCCGTCCATTGCATCTCCTGGATAGCGGTGATGTCAGCCTTATATTTTTCGAGGACATCTGCCAGCTGGATAGAGGCACCTTCCCTATTAAGGGTCCGGACATTCCAGGAGCATATCCGTAAATCATGGTCCTTAAAACGTTTGCGTAGGTCGTCATCGTTGTAATCGGTCGTTATCCGAGGCTTCTTTTTGGTTTTCATTGGGCGCATAGGTTTTTTTCGTGGTGGGACCACGGATATAACGCTAAACTATATTTCACAGTAGTTTTAACATCAGATATGTCCAAGTTGATTGTAATTTTCTCCCTATAAATTTCCTTAAAATGCTGATGGAAAGCATCAACTTTTTCACTATCGTCTGTAATAACAACATCATCAACAGTAATCTTCTCACAAGAATTATTTTTTTAAACTAAATTCGAAAATATACTCACAAAATTATCAATTTCCATATTATCTAAATTACGATTAGATGGAGGCAAAACATCAGATAATTTAAAATCCAAATCAGATTGAAACTTAACCTAATCAGTTTTCTCAAAAGAAGTAAACGACTTTGACTGATTAATACAAAACTCATAATTGTTTAAGTCTATAATTATTTTTAAAAGAAAATGATCAGAAAAAAAGCCCAGTGTTGAAATATCAAAATTAGGATTTATAAGATCAACAAGATTTGAACTAATCAAAAAATGATCAAGAAATGATGACCCATTAGGATAAGTAGTACTGCATCACAAAGTCGACAAAAGTCAAGTGAAAAGTTTTGAAGCCAATTAAACAAAACTTTTCCATTTGAATTATCGCAAACATCACCCCACGACTAATGTTTAGCATTTAAATCACCTCAAATGAACTATAAAACAGTTTAATTTTGTTTAATCCAACATATAAAACATTATCTGGACAATTTCAAGGAAAATAAATACAACCAAATAAAAAAATGTTAATAATACCATTTATGGATAATTTTAATTGAATGAAATAAGGTTTATGTTGAATTATACCACTAGGAGCAGAATCTTGAGCATAAAAGATGCTGGCGTACGATTGTACGATGGCTACACTTATAGCATTTATGGCATTGGATTTCCTATCCTTAGCAGCACTAACATAGTCTTTATATGCAGGACAACCTCTAAAATTGGCTGGGTGACCAACCTGATTTCAATTAATACAAAATTTCGTCTTTTTTTATTAGGCATTCGCCTTGTTTATGTTGCCGATCACATTTAACGCAGGCAAAAACCTGTTACAATTACGGGCACTATGGCCCCAGTACTGACACCTTTTACACATATGTTTTGAGTTAGACTTTGGAGCCTCCCAAGTAACAACTTGATTCAGAATATATTTTATTCTGTCGACATCAGCTAGCTTTTTTCCTGCCGTAAGAGTTAGAAGAAAAAGGCCAGTATCTGTTTTATTGTGCAAAGAAAATGGAGTTACGTATTTTGTAACATTGTCAAATATACCTGGAAGCTCCAAATCTAATGCGGCTTTAATGTCGTCAGTACTTGACTGGTAATACAAGCCACGCAAAACTAAACTCACTTTTTATACCCTACACCTATGAGGTACAGGGTATATTAAGTTTGTGCAGATATTGTAACGCCCCTTAGGAGGCGTTTCCGGTATGGAAAAGTATATATATTCTTGATCAGCACCACTAACCGAGTCCGTTTAGCCATGTCCGTCTGTCTGTCCGTCTTGCTGTTCGAATACAGAAAAACTTGAGAAATACTGATGAAATTTGGTCACCATATATTTTAGCCAAAAGTAGGAACTGAGTTTGAAAATGAGCTAAATCGGTCAACGGACACGCCTACCCCCCATACAAGTCACTTTTATATAACTCTTTAGGAACTAATAACTGGAAAAGTATTCAAGATATAGTTATAAAATTTAAAACATATTGTTATAAATCATACAAAAATATGTGGTCAAAAAATGGGCGTGATCCGCCCACTTTTTTTTTTCATTATATCTCGAGTTTTCATAGTGTAAATTGGAACAGTAAATTATTAAAATCAAATCTATGATATATTAGCCTCACAAAATTTTATATATAGGCGTGGTCCGCCCAATTATATTTATCTAATTCTTTTTATTAGTTTTTAATTATACCCTACACCTATGATGTACAGGGTATATTAAGATTGTGCAGATATTGTAACGCCCCTTAGGAGGCGTGTGCGATATGGAAAAGTATATATATTCTTGATCAGCACCACTAACCGAGTCCGTTTAGCCATGTCCGTCTGTCTGTCCGTCTTGCTGTCTTGCTCTCTTGCTGTCCGAATATAAAAAAATTTGAGAAATACGTACTGTTATAATTCGCCTATAAATAGTTATTCAAAAAATGGGCGTGATCCGACTACTTTTTTATATCCTATACCTATGAGTTACAGGTTATATTAAGTTTGTACACCAATAACTCGAAACGTATTCAAAATATAATCATAACATTTAAAACTTATTGTTAAAATTTTCCAAAAATGTGTGTGATCCGCCCACGTATTTTTTCTTTATTTTTCGGTTTTTACAGTTGTAAATTATTGAAAACAAATGTATTAAATATTATCATTAAAACTGTATGCCTATTTTAAAATGGGCGTGATCCGCCCACTTTTATTTTCAATATTTAGACTATTTGTCCGTCATGAAATTATGTACTAATGCCAATTAATCGGTCACCAGTATTTATACCCTGCACATATGAGGTATTATTTTGTAAATATTTCTTGAAAAACAAAAACTTATCAATAATTGGTTAGCCACCTTTTTATTTCAAATAACCCGTCTCTTATTTCCATATTACATAATCATAAATGTACATTCCTTCACTTAATACTTACCCCTCATAAAATAAATTATTAACTAGAGGTAGTTTGGACGTTCCTTAATACCCTTTATTTTTATGACAGGTAATAAAATAAATCCATTGCCATTTTATACCGTGCATCTATGATATTTATTTTTCCAAGTTTCATTCTGAATTATTTATAATTCTGTGTACCTGCTCGGTGATTTGCGAAATATAAGTGTGGTTTATTACCTGATAAAAGTATACAACTCATAGACAGGTAATAAAGATTTATATTTAAAAAATAGCTATCTTTACCCCTTTTTATTATCGATAAAGTTATGCACCTGTACCCCTCCTTTTGTCTCTAGTTTTGTCTACCTCTTTTTATAGATTATACATAGACTAAGATCATATATTATTCATTCAAAGTGATAATCTCTTCATTGTAGAATTAACTCTATAAGTGAACGGGCGTGCTGATTGACAAATCGTTAAGTGATTTCCAAAATTGTATATCTTCAAGTGTTAAAAAGTGTTATTCTCATTAGTAAATTTCTTTACTAATTTAAGTGCTAAGTACAAAATATATTATTCATAAATCTTTTATAGAATGCCGAGACTAAGGAAGCAATCCGCTGCTCAGCGTCGTACAACTTTAAGTAATAGACTAAGAACAATAAGATCAAATCCCATTAATCGCGAAGAGATGCAAATTATAAATTCACAAGCTCGAGCTTTACAAAGACAAAATCGTGAAATTCGTGAAGAGGAGCAACAACGCGATAATATTCGTCGAGCAAATCTTCGAATTAATCCAGAAATTCGAGACGAACTTCAACGACTCGATACCGTTCGGCGTGCAAATCGCAGACAAAATCAAGAAATTCGTGAGGAGGAGCAACAACGCGATAATGTTCGTCGAGCAACTCTTCGACTTATTCCTGAAGTTCGTGAAGAACATCAACGACACGATACCGTTCGGCGTGCAAACCGCAGGCATAATCAGGAAATTCGTGAGGAGGAGCAACAACGCGATAATGTTCGTCGAGCAAATCTTCGACTTATTCCTGAAGTTCGTGAAGAACATCAACGACACGATACCGTTCGGCGTACAAACCGCAGGCAAAATCAGGAAATTCGTGAGGAGGAGCAACAACGCGATAATGTTCGTCGAGCAAATCTTCGACTTATTCCTGAAGTATATAAATAAGTCGAACCGCGGAGTTTCGAGGCTCTTACGTGAAGCAATGGATGAAATAAACACAGGTAATTTCACCATCAAGCAAAAACTACAACACATCGGTCATAAATTCATATCGGGTACAGAAATCTCAGAATGCATTTGTCTGAAAGCATTTGTCTGAATTTGTCTGAAAGCAGTAATGCCGAAATATATATCAATACATCTAGACCAGAACAAAGGGTTAGAATGTTAAAATAAAAGGATCAATTACAAAGATTAGCTACGAATTCAACAAATATATATTTAGCAGGTCTACTTGAACATTACATTCAGCGGCCTAATGAATTAGATGATCTAATAATTCAGCTTTTGGTGGCATCTCATTAATTGTTTTCGGCGATCTGAAACAATTATCCCCTGTTGGCGATAGATGGATATTTGCACAAAACTCAAGTGATCCATACAATGCGATTTCAGGTTCATCTCTTTGGGATCAGTTCAAATATTTTGAACTTACGGAGGTCATGAGACAACGTGAAGATCAATCTTTTGCTATAGCTCTTAATAATATGGCTACGGGAAAAATGACGCCGGACGACATATCGTTAATACGAGCTCGCATTGTGGCATCACCCAATGATGTTCCTGATGAAGCTATTCATTTGTTTTGGTCCAATGAGGAAACAAATAATTACAACACATTGAAGTTGGCCCAAATACCTACGGAACAATTTATTTCCAATGCTGTGGATTTAGTTAAAGCGACAGGACTAACTACGGAAAATAAGGAGCGTATTTTAGACACAGTTAAAAGATTTAAAACATCCGAAACTCAGGGACTGTGCAGTAGCTTGCAGTTAAAAACAAAACTGGGGATGGTTTAGTCAATGGCGCTAGCGGACAGTTAATGCAAATTGTGGATAAATTTTGTGGATAAAATTTCCAGATTTTACAGTTGGAGAAATAGCGAGATCGAAAAAACGCCATCCACAAGAAGCTCTATGGACTCCTACTGAAAAAATAGTCAGATCGTTCCAATACAAAAGAAATGAGCAAGTTAACGTTGATCGAAAGCAATTTCCAGTAGTACCTGCTGAAGGGATTACTATCCACAAGAGCCAGGGTGCAACATACACGCAAGTGGCAGTACACATCCGACAAAGAATGAACCATGTTTCATTATACGTTGCTTGCAGCAGAGCCACTGCTGCATCCGGATTGTACATAATTGGTAATTTTGTGCCTCCTGAACCATTTTCAGAAACCGATGTGGTGCAATTGGAAATGATCAAACTGCAATTTCAAGGAAAATAAATATAACCAAATAAAAAAAATGTTAATAATACCATTTGTGGATAATTTTAATTGAATGAAACAGTTTGGAAAATCCACACTAGGAATGACCAAGGTAGAATATTTATTTTTTTTTAATTGCAATTCCAAGACCCTGTGAAAAATATGTCTTTTATAAAGTTGTAGTCTTATAAAAAGACATTGCCTTGAACCGAGAGATGCGTTTCTTGTATGAAAGCGATGTCTATGTCGTTATCATATATAATTTTTAATAGATCAATTTTGGGACTAGTGTCTACTATTGTTTGTACCTGTTGTGGTGGTCTTTGGTTCTCTCATCAAACAGATACACTCGATATTTCAAAAATTGCTCGAACAAATGAATTCTTTGAAGACGTATTTTACCTATCATCGAAGTTCCCATCCCCCAATAACAAGTATCCATTTTGTAAGACATGTACCAGAACAATTAAGTTAAATAGGAAACCAAATATTGGTTTAGCAAATGGCTTAGAATTTCCAGTACTGCCCGAATGTTTAAAGGGTTTGACAACAGTAGAAGAGAGGCTCATTAACGCTAGACTTCCTTTTATGGTAATTGTTTCTCTAGAATATGAAAGACAGAGTGCTATTAGAGGGGCAGTAGTAAATGTACCAATTTCAGTAAATGAAACAGTTACAGCTTTACCTAGGACATTCGACCAAAGTCATGTAATTCAATTGCATTTAAGACGTTGTCTGCAATATACTCATGATTACATGACTGAAACGATTAGACCAGCAAAGGTTCTGCAAGCCGTCAGATATTTGGTGAGCACAGAGCTTTAACAGAAACATGGAATACATATTGATGAGGAATGGATATCCACTTTTCCAAATCAAATTGAAGTTCCCTTTGTTGCTGACACGGAAGATACATCAATTATTCAACAACTTTTTGAGAATCAATTAGTTTTATCATCCATTCAACAAGATGATGGTATTCAAGACGATTTTCATCCCGATATTTTAAATCCTGGTGGCCAAGAAACTCTTCTACAAAATATTCCAGTTGAAAATATTCCATTGCAATGTATAGTCATTGCTCCAGGTGAAGGCCAGCGTCCCATGGAAATGATTACTGATGAAGATTCCGAAGAATTATCATTTGTAACCATTTATGGTGGTAACAAAAGAGTTTGTCCGGAAACATTTAGCAAAATAGTGCGATCTGAACTCAGAAATTATGACCGCAGGGGTTGCCGTGTGGATAAACTTTTATACAACTACAAAAAGTTGGAAATTATTAACGTAAAAAACAGTACCTCTATTTGTCTTCGCAAGCACTCAGGTCCACAAAACCTAACTGCAGCAAACGCATTAAATGATGCATATATAAATAATTTAATACAACATGACGACGGGTACCGTGTTTTAAAAGGTATTAGATCTTCACCTGCGCATTGGGAAGCGGAGAAAAAAAAGGTTGTTGCTATGATAAGACAATTTGGTCTTCCTACGTTTTTCATTACCCTTTCGGCCGCAGAAACAAAATGGACAGAGTTGTTGGTGATTTTGTCTAAAACAGTTGACAATTTAATAATTTCCGAAGAAGAAGCTGGCAATTTAACATTCCTTGAGAAAGCTCGTCTTATTCGTACTGACTCCGTTACTTGCGCAAGATATTTTGATTTTAGGTTCAGGCAGCTTTTTAGTTTGTTTAAAATGGATGGTGGTGTCTTCAATAGTCAGTATGTTCATAAATATTATTTTCGTGTCGAGTTTCAGCAGAGAGGATCTCCTCATGTCCATGGAATGTATTGGCTAAAAGACTCCCCTCGTATAGACCACCATGACGATACATCCATCCCACCTGTTGTTGCATTCATTGATCAATTTATCTCTACAGATGGTTCCGATCCCAATTTACAGCAATTCATAAGCTACCAAAAACATAATCATGGTAGATCCTGTACTCGTGAAGTTAGGGGAAATCAATTTTGCCGATATGGTATGCCATACCCCCCAATGCCAAAAACTGAAATTTTAAAGCTTTTGCCGGATGACGATGTAAATGTTAACATGCACAAGGAAAACTACTCCAAAATTCAAACATTAATAAATTCAAATATAACAATGGAGGATATATCTCATCTAAATAATTTTGACAGTTTCCTTTCGCATGAACAAATTAATATGACATACGATCAATATGTATTAGCATTGCGATCAAATTTGAAAAAGCCACACATATATTTACGTATGCGGTTTGAGGACAAATTGGTAAATGCATACAACCCCACCATTCTGGCCCTACATCGTGCAAATATGGATATTCAGTTCATTTTAGATGCTTACGCTTGCTGCAGTTATATTATTAATTATATAAACAAGTCGAACCGCGGAGTTTCGAGGCTCTTACGTGAAGCAATGGATGAAATAAACACAGGTAATTTCACCATCAAGCAAAAACTACACCACATCGGTCATAAAGTCATATCGGGTACAGAAATCTCAGCACAAGAAGCTGTGTACTGCTGCTTGGGAATGCATTTGTCTGAAAGCAGTAATGCCGAAATATATATTAATACATCTAGACCAGAACAAAGGGTTAGAATGTTAAAATCAAAGGATCAATTACAAAGATTAGCTACGAATTCAACAAATATATATTTAGCAGGTCTACTTGAACATTACATTCAGCGGCCTAATGAATTAGATGATCTATGTCTTGCTGATTTTGCAGCGTATTACAGATTTACGAAATCTATTTCGTCGTCCGAAGAATCAAATGATTATGAGGAAAATAATGACGAAGAAGTGAGAGTCTCTGAAATACCAATGCGGAATTATATACTTAAGGATAACAGTGGTTACATGAAGAAACGAACCAAGCCATGCATTATTAGATACCGTCGATACAATGTTGATACTGCTCGTGATGACTATTTTAGAGAAATGGTTATGTTGTATTATCCTTGGCGCAATGAGACAACTGAATTGCTGGATATGGATAATGAAGCCACATGTATGACACACAAAGATTTGATAGAACTAATCGGAAGAAATACGATATCTTTGAAGATATTTTGTACACCTACTGGAAAAGCAGCATTTGGAATTGGAGGATCTACGTTGCATTCGATGTTCTCTCTTCCCGTAAACCAGTCGAGTTCAAATATTAGACCCCTCAGTCATGATGTTGCTAATACCCTATTCTCAAAACTTATCGAGTTGAAAGTTTTGATTATTGACGAAATCTCAATGGTTGGAGCTAAAATGTTTGCTTATCTCGATGCTCGACTCAAGCAAATTTTTAAGAATAATTCAGCTTTTGGTGGCATCTCATTAATTGTTTTCGGCGATCTGAAACAATTACCCCCTTTTGGCGATAGATGGATATTTGCACAAAACTCTGGATTAATTCGAAGATTTGCTCGACGAATATTATCGCGTTGTTGCTCCTCTTCACGAATTTCACGATTTTGTCTTTGTAAAGCTCGAGCTTGTGAATTTATAATTTGCATCTCTTCGCGATTAATAGGTTTGACCTTATTGTTTTTAGTCTATTACTTAAAGTTGTACGACGCTGAGCAGCGGATTGCTTCCTTAGTCTCGGCATTCTATAAAAGATTTATGAATAATATATTTTGTACTTAGCACTTAAATTATTAAAGAAATTTACTTATGAGAATAGCACTTTTTAACACTTGAAGATATACAATTCTGGAAATCACTTAACGATTTGTCAATCAGCACGCCCGTTCACTTATAGAGTTAATTCTACAATGAAGAGATTATCACTTTGAATGAATAATATATGATCTTAGTCTAGGTATAATCTATAAAAGAGGTAGACAAAATTAGAGACAAAAGGAGGGGTACAGGTGCATAACTATATCGATAATAAAAAGGGGTAAAGATAGCTATTTTTAAATGTTAATCTTTATTACTTGTCTATGAGTTGTATACTTTTATCAGGTAATAAACCACACTTATATTTCGCAAATCACCGAGCAGGTACACAGAATTATAAATAATTCAGAATGAAACTTGGAAAATAAATATCATAGATGCACGGTATAAAATGGCAATGGATTTATTTTATTACCTGTCATAAAAATAAAGGGTATTAAGGAACGTCCAAACTACCTCTAGTTAATAATTTATTTTATGAGGGGTAAGTATTAAGTGAAGGAATGTACATTTATGATTATGTAATATGGAAATAAGAGACGGGTTATTTGAAATAAAAAGGTGGCTAACCAATTATTGATAAGTTTTTGTTTTTCAAGAAATATTTACAAAATAATACCTCATATGTGCAGGGTATAAATACTGGTGACCGATTAATTGGCATTAGTACATAATTTCATGACGGACAAATAGTCTAAATATTGAAAATAAAAGTGGGCGGATCACGCTGATCAAGAATATATATACTTTTCCATATCGCACACGCCTCCTAAGGGGCGTTACAATATCTGTACAATCTTAATATACCCTGTACATCATAGGTGTAGGGTATAATTAAAAACTAATAAAAAGAATTAGATAAATATAATTGGGCGGACCACGCCTATATATAAAATTTTGTGAGGCTAATATATCATAGATTTGATTTTAATAATTTACTGTTCCAATTTACATTATGAAAACTCGAGAGATATTGAAAAAAAAAAGTGGGCGGATCACGCCCATTTTTTGACCACATATTTTTGTATGATTTATAACAATATTTTTTAAATTTTATAACTATATCTTGAATAGTTTTCCAGTTATTAGTTCCTAAAGAGTTATATAAAAGTGACTTGTATGGGAGGTGGGCGTGTCCGTTGACCGATTTAGCTCATTTTCAAACTCAGTTCCTACTTTTGGCTAAAATATATGGTGATCAAATTTCATCGCATTCTGATCAGTATTTCTCAAGTTTTTCTGTATTCGGACAGCAAGACGGACATGGCTAAACGGACTCGGTTAGTGGTGCTGATCAAGAATATATATACTTTTCCATACCGGACACGCCTCCTAAGGGGCGTTGCAATATCTGCACAAACTTAATATACCCTGTACCTCATAGGTGTAGGGTATAAAAAAAACTGGCATACAGAGTTCGGATTTGCACGCACGCGCACGCCCTTGCCCTTCTTCCAATGAGAAGTAAATTTGTTTACGCAGACACTGCACTCGGGCATCACATTTTTTTACAACACAACCCGTCGCAACGAGTAATGCTTTTCACTATTCTCGGTATCTGCCTCATGCGGGCTACGAAAAATTAAGAAACCGAGCTGCAGCCAAGGGCCAAAAATTAAAACTGCAGTCCGCGCAGACGTGGAATGAGAAAATAAAGAAGCATATCGCGCAAGTGCTATGGTATTTATTTCGCGGGGCAACTCCGTGCAACAGGAAAACAGGCTGCCCCGGGCAGCACGCGAATTTTCACAGCCAGTTAGTTTTGGGTGTTGTATGACATGCTTATGTGGCGCAAGAGTTCTGCACTGATATAATAGACTGCGCAATGTTTTAATAGTTTTTATATTAAAATATTGATTATACAGAAAAGTTCAGAAATATTCAAATACACTTTTAATCGCTGTTTTAATTTTGTTTTTAGAAAAATTGTTTCATTAAATTGTTCGTTGAACAGAAAAATAAATTTAACATGAAATCTTAATCAACATTTTTATTCAAATACATAATTTATTACGAATAAAAATATATTCTAAATAAAAAAAACGCAGTGTTTAGAATGCAGCATACTTCCCATATAAATAAAATTCATTTATTATTCAAAACTTTTAAATGAGTAACATAATAAATATCAAATTATCAAATTTATTTTCTTTTGTTATTCTGCAACAATAATATATTAACTTTTTAATCTGAAATTAAATACGCGTGTAAATTTTTTTGTATGGAATGTTTTTTTTATTATAAAAGTATATAAATCAAATTTAAATACATTGTATTGCGTTACTTTTTTCTAGTTCAAGAGCAATGCTAATAATATAATAGTTTGGCACTACAGTCCTATAAGAACTTAGGCCGAGCTTTCTCTGTGTGTGTTATATTTGTACTCAAAGAGCAATGATTATAATAAGAATTATATTTTTGTTGCAGAATAACAAAAAAACTATATTTGATAATTTGTTATTTGTTTTGTTTCTTATTCAAAAGTTTTGAATAACAAATAAATTGTGTTTATATGGGAAGTATGCAGCAATTTAAACACAGCGTTTTTATTTAAAATAGATTTTTACTCGTAATAATTTATGTATAATTAACGTAAAAAACAGTACCTCTATTTGTCTTCGCAAGCACTCAGGTCCACAAAACCTAACTGCAGCAAACGCATTAAATGATGCATATATAAATAATTTAATACAACATGACGACGGGTACCGTGTTTTAAAAGGTATTAGATCTTCACCTGCGCATTGGGAAGCGGAGAAAAAAAAGGTTGTTGCTATGATAAGACAATTTGGTCTTCCTACGTTTTTCATTACCCTTTCGGCCGCAGAAACAAAATGGACAGAGTTGTTGGTGATTTTGTCTAAAACAGTTGACAATTTAATAATTTCCGAAGAAGAAGCTGGCAATTTAACATTCCTTGAGAAAGCTCGTCTTATTCGTACTGACTCCGTTACTTGCGCAAGATATTTTGATTTTAGGTTCAGGCAGCTTTTTAGTTTGTTTAAAATGGATGGTGGTGTCTTCAATAGTCAGTATGTTCATAAATATTATTTTCGTGTCGAGTTTCAGCAGAGAGGATCTCCTCATGTCCATGGAATGTATTGGCTAAAAGACTCCCCTCGTATAGACCACCATGACGATACATCCATCCCACCTGTTGTTGCATTCATTGATCAATTTATCTCTACAGATGGTTCCGATCCCAATTTACAGCAATTCATAAGCTACCAAAAACATAATCATGGTAGATCCTGTACTCGTGAAGTTAGGGGAAATCAATTTTGCCGATATGGTATGCCATACCCCCCAATGCCAAAAACTGAAATTTTAAAGCTTTTGCCGGATGACGATGTAAATGTTAACATGCACAAGGAAAACTACTCCAAAATTCAAACATTAATAAATTCAAATATAACAATGGAGGATATATCTCATCTAAATAATTTTGACAGTTTCCTTTCGCATGAACAAATTAATATGACATACGATCAATATGTATTAGCATTGCGATCAAATTTGAAAAAGCCACACATATATTTACGTATGCGGTTTGAGGACAAATTGGTAAATGCATACAACCCCACCATTCTGGCCCTACATCGTGCAAATATGGATATTCAGTTCATTTTAGATGCTTACGCTTGCTGCAGTTATATTATTAATTATATAAACAAGTCGAACCGCGGAGTTTCGAGGCTCTTACGTGAAGCAATGGATGAAATAAACACAGGTAATTTCACCATCAAGCAAAAACTACACCACATCGGTCATAAAGTCATATCGGGTACAGAAATCTCAGCACAAGAAGCTGTGTACTGCTGCTTGGGAATGCATTTGTCTGAAAGCAGTAATGCCGAAATATATATTAATACATCTAGACCAGAACAAAGGGTTAGAATGTTAAAATCAAAGGATCAATTACAAAGATTAGCTACGAATTCAACAAATATATATTTAGCAGGTCTACTTGAACATTACATTCAGCGGCCTAATGAATTAGATGATCTATGTCTTGCTGATTTTGCAGCGTATTACAGATTTACGAAATCTATTTCGTCGTCCGAAGAATCAAATGATTATGAGGAAAATAATGACGAAGAAGTGAGAGTCTCTGAAATACCAATGCGGAATTATATACTTAAGGATAACAGTGGTTACATGAAGAAACGAACCAAGCCATGCATTATTAGATACCGTCGATACAATGTTGATACTGCTCGTGATGACTATTTTAGAGAAATGGTTATGTTGTATTATCCTTGGCGCAATGAGACAACTGAATTGCTGGATATGGATAATGAAGCCACATGTATGACACACAAAGATTTGATAGAACTAATCGGAAGAAATACGATATCTTTGAAGATATTTTGTACACCTACTGGAAAAGCAGCATTTGGAATTGGAGGATCTACGTTGCATTCGATGTTCTCTCTTCCCGTAAACCAGTCGAGTTCAAATATTAGACCCCTCAGTCATGATGTTGCTAATACCCTATTCTCAAAACTTATCGAGTTGAAAGTTTTGATTATTGACGAAATCTCAATGGTTGGAGCTAAAATGTTTGCTTATCTCGATGCTCGACTCAAGCAAATTTTTAAGAATAATTCAGCTTTTGGTGGCATCTCATTAATTGTTTTCGGCGATCTGAAACAATTACCCCCTTTTGGCGATAGATGGATATTTGCACAAAACTCTGGATTAATTCGAAGATTTGCTCGACGAATATTATCGCGTTGTTGCTCCTCTTCACGAATTTCACGATTTTGTCTTTGTAAAGCTCGAGCTTGTGAATTTATAATTTGCATCTCTTCGCGATTAATAGGTTTGACCTTATTGTTTTTAGTCTATTACTTAAAGTTGTACGACGCTGAGCAGCGGATTGCTTCCTTAGTCTCGGCATTCTATAAAAGATTTATGAATAATATATTTTGTACTTAGCACTTAAATTAGTAAAGAAATTTACTTATGAGAATAGCACTTTTTAACACTTGAAGATATACAATTCTGGAAATCACTTAACGATTTGTCAATCAGCACGCCCGTTCACTTATAGAGTTAATTCTACAATGAAGAGATTATCACTTTGAATGAATAATATATGATCTTAGTCTAGGTATAATCTATAAAAGAGGTAGACAAAATTAGAGACAAAAGGAGGGGTACAGGTGCATAACTATATCGATAATAAAAAGGGGTAAAGATAGCTATTTTTAAATGTTAATCTTTATTACTTGTCTATGAGTTGTATACTTTTATCAGGTAATAAACCACACTTATATTTCGCAAATCACCGAGCAGGTACACAGAATTATAAATAATTCAGAATGAAACTTGGAAAATAAATATCATAGATGCACGGTATAAAATGGCAATGGATTTATTTTATTACCTGTCATAAAAATAAAGGGTATTAAGGAACGTCCAAACTACCTCTAGTTAATAATTTATTTTATGAGGGGTAAGTATTAAGTGAAGGAATGTACATTTATGATTATGTAATATGGAAATAAGAGACGGGTTATTTGAAATAAAAAGGTGGCTAACCAATTATTGATAAGTTTTTGTTTTTCAAGAAATATTTACAAAATAATACCTCATATGTGCAGGGTATAAATACTGGTGACCGATTAATTGGCATTAGTACATAATTTCATGACGGACAAATAGTCTAAATATTGAAAATAAAAGTGGGCGGATCACGCTGATCAAGAATATATATACTTTTCCATATCGCACACGCCTCCTAAGGGGCGTTACAATATCTGTACAATCTTAATATACCCTGTACATCATAGGAGTAGGGTATAATTAAAAACTAATAAAAAGAATTAGATAAATATAATTGGGCGGACCACGCCTATATATAAAATTTTGTGAGGCTAATATATCATAGATTTGATTTTAATAATTTACTGTTCCAATTTACATTATGAAAACTCGAGAGATATTGAAAAAAAAAAGTGGGCGGATCACGCCCATTTTTTGACCACATATTTTTGTATGATTTATAACAATATTTTTTAAATTTTATAACTATATCTTGAATAGTTTTCCAGTTATTAGTTCCTAAAGAGTTATATAAAAAGACTTGTATGGGAGGTGGGCGTGTCCGTTGACCGATTTAGCTCATTTTCAAACTCAGTTCCTACTTTTGGCTAAAATATATGGTGATCAAATTTCATCGCATTCTGATCAGTATTTCTCAAGTTTTTCTGTATTCGGACAGCAAGACGGACATGGCTAAACGGACTCGGTTAGTGGTGCTGATCAAGAATATATATACTTTTCCATACCGGACACGCCTCCTAAGGGGCGTTGCAATATCTGCACAAACTTAATATACCCTGTACCTCATAGGTGTAGGGTATAAAAAAAACTGGCATACAGAGTTCGGATTTGCACGCACGCGCACGCCCTTGCCCTTCTTCCAATGAGAAGTAAATTTGTTTACGCAGACACTGCACTCGGGCATCACATTTTTTTACAACACAACCCGTCGCAACGAGTAATGCTTTTCACTATTCTCGGTATCTGCCTCATGCGGGCTACGAAAAATTAAGAAACCGAGCTGCAGCCAAGGGCCAAAAATTAAAACTGCAGTCCGCGCAGACGTGGAATGAGAAAATAAAGAAGCATATCGCGCAAGTGCTATGGTATTTATTTCGCGGGGCAACTCCGTGCAACAGGAAAACAGGCTGCCCCGGGCAGCACGCGAATTTTCACAGCCAGTTAGTTTTGGGTGTTGTATGACATGCTTATGTGGCGCAAGAGTTCTGCACTGATATAATAGACTGCGCAATGTTTTAATAGTTTTTATATTAAAATATTGATTATACAGAAAAGTTCAGAAATATTCAAATACACTTTTAATCGCTGTTTTAATTTTGTTTTTAGAAAAATTGTTTCATTAAATTGTTCGTTGAACAGAAAAATAAATTTAACATGAAATCTTAATCAACATTTTTATTCAAATACATAATTTATTACGAATAAAAATATATTCTAAATAAAAAAAACGCAGTGTTTAGAATGCAGCATACTTCCCATATAAATAAAATTCATTTATTATTCAAAACTTTTAAATGAGTAACATAATAAATATCAAATTATCAAATTTATTTTCTTTTGTTATTCTGCAACAATAATATATTAACTTTTTAATCTGAAATTAAATACGCGTGTAAATTTTTTTGTATGGAATGTTTTTTTTATTATAAAAGTATATAAATCAAATTTAAATACATTGTATTGCGTTACTTTTTTCTAGTTCAAGAGCAATGCTAATAATATAATAGTTTGGCACTACAGTCCTATAAGAACTTAGGCCGAGCTTTCTCTGTGTGTGTTATATTTGTACTCAAAGAGCAATGATAATAATAAGAATTATATTTTTGTTGCAGAATAACAAAAAAACTATATTTGATAATTTGTTATTTGTTTTGTTTCTTATTCAAAAGTTTTGAATAACAAATAAATTTTGTTTATATGGGAAGTATGCAGCAATTTAAACACAGCGTTTTTATTTAAAATAGATTTTTACTCGTAATAATTTATGTATTTGAATAAAAATTAAAACAGCGATTAAAATAATATAATAGTTATATTATTTAGAAATGGGAATATTTCTGAACTTTTCTGTATAATTTTTAATATAAAAACTATTAAAACATTGCGAAGTCTATTATATCAGTGCCGAACTCTTGCGCCACATAAGCATATCATACAACACCAAAACTAACTGGCTGTGAAAATTCGCGTGCTGCCCGGGGCAGCCTGTTTTCGCTGTTGCACGGAGTTGCCCCGCGAAATAAATACCATAGCACTTGCGCAATATGCTTCTTTATTTTCTCATTCCACGTCTGCGCGGACTGCAGTTTTAATTTTCGGCCCTTGGCTGCAGCTCGGTTTCTTAATTTTCGTAGCCCGCACGAGGCAGGTACCGAGAATAGTGAAAAGCATTACTCGTTGCGACGGGTTGTGTTGTAAAAAAATGTGATGCCCGAGTGCAGTGCCTGCGTACAACAAATTTGGCGTCATTGGATGAAGAAACGGGCATGTGCGGGCGCACGCACACGGGCATTTCCGATCTCTGTGGCATATTAATTTAATTAATTAAAGCATAAACTTTATTTCTTTTATTTTTTAATAAATTTTTTTTATTTTTTTTTTGCATTAATTTCAGTACGATATTTTTTTTATTTTAGGTGACAAAAATCAAATTATAATAAATTTCCAATTTTATACATATTTTATTCATATTTTTTGTCTGAAACAATAAAAAAATGTATTTCATTTTGGAACCCGTGTATTTTAGCTACACCCAAAAACAATGTATTAACAATATGATTTAATTATAGACAACAACTTACACTCTCCTGCTGATGCTCTAACGTTAAGATCTTTCAATGTTCCGAGAGTAATCGCAGACCTGTAATTGTTACGCTGCTTGTGTGTTACGCTGTTTGTTAGGGTATTATTTAGATGAATGAATACAGTAAGAAATAACATCCTTAGGTCAAACGATTTTATTACAGCTCAATTTGTGCCAACTAGGTATTGCGAATAATAAAAAGATTTTAATTTTTCAAATGGCTTAGAATAACTCATTCATGGTACAGGTACTTTTTAATAAAATTTTAATTTCTATATATACCTCCGTAAATTGTTTAACATCATTGCCGAAAGTCACTATAATTGCGAATCTCTATCTTAAAAATGGGAAGAAATAAAAAATTTGATGTTTCAACTTTGGTGTGTTTTGATGAGGATAAAACTGAATCTCAAAAGCGCAGAGCAGTTGTAAGCATAATTTAAAATAATGTACATGCAAAAAATGACGTATAAATGATGCATTCCCAAGCAGCAGTACACAGCTTCTTGTGCTGAGATTTCTGTACCCGATATGAATTTATGACCGATGTGTTGTAGTTTTTGCTTGATGGTGAAATTACCTGTGTTTATTTCATCCATTGCTTCACGTAAGAGCCTCGAAACTCCGCGGTTCGACTTGTTTATATAATTAATAATATAACTGCAGCAAGCGTAAGCATCTAAAATGAACTGAATATCCATATTTGCACGATGTAGGGCCAGAATTGTGGGGTTGTATGCATTTACCAATTTGTCCTCAAACCGCCTACGTAAATATATGTGTGGCTTTTTCAAATTTGATCGCAATGCTAATATATATTGATCGTATGTCATATTAATTTCTTCATGCGAAATGAAACTGTCAAAATTATTTAGATGAGATATATCCTCCATTGTTATATTTGAATTTATTAATGTTTGAATTTTGGAGTAGTTTTCCTTGTGCATGTTAACATTTACATCGTCATCCGGCAAAGGCTTTAAAATTTCAGTTTTTGGCATTGGGGGGTATGGCATACCATATCGGCAAAATTGATTTCCCCTAACTTCACGAGTACAGGATCTACCATGATTATGTACAATGCGATTTCAGGTTCATCTCTTTGGGATCAGTTCAAATATTTTGAACTTACGGAGGTCATGAGACAACGTGAAGATCAATCTTTTGCTATAGCTTTTAATAATATGGCTACGGGAAAAATGACGCCGGACGACATATCGTTAATACGAGCTCGCATTGTGGCATCACCCAATGATGTTCCTGATGAAGTTATTCATTTGTTTTGGTCCAATGAGGAAACAAATAATTACAACACATTAAGGTTGGCCCAAATACCTACGGAACAATTTATTTCCAATGCTGTGGATTTAGTTAAAGCGACAGGACTAACTACGGAAAATAAGGAGCGTATTTTAGACACAGTTAAAAGATTTAAATCATCCGAAACTCAGGGACTGTGCAGTAGCTTGCAGTTAAAAACAACAGCGAAATACATGGTTACAGTTAATATCAATACTGGGGATGGTTTAGTCAATGGCGCTAGCGGACAGTTAATGCAAATTGATTTTGAGTCTTCACGTCAACCATGAACTTTGTGGATAAAATTTCCAGATTTTACAGTTGGAGAAATAGCGAGATCGAAAAAACGCCATCCACAAGAAGCTCTATGGACTCCTACTGAAAAAATAGTCAGATCTTTCCAATACAAAAGAAATGAGCAAGTTAACGTGGATCGAAAGCAATTTCCAGTAGTACCTGCTGAAGGGATTACTATCCACAAGAGCCAGGGTGCAACATACACGCAAGTGGCAGTACACATCCGACAAAGAGTGAACCGTGTTTCATTATACGTTGCTTGCAGCAGAGCCACTGCTGCATCCGGATTGTACATAATTGGTAATTTTGTGCCTCCTAACCCATTTTCAGAAACCGATGTGGTGCAAATGGAAATGATCAAACTGCAATTTCAAGGAAAATAAATGTGGATAATTTTAATTGAATGAAACAGTTTGGAAAATCCACACTAGGAATGACCAAGGTAGAATATTTAATTTTTTTTTAATTGCAATTCCAAGACCCTGTGAAAAATATGTCTTTTATAAAGTTGTAGTCTTCTAAAAAGACATTGCCTTGAACCGAGAAATGCGTTTCTTGTATGAAAGCGATGTCTATGTCGTTATCATATAAAATTTTTAATAGATCAATTTTGGGACTAGTGTCGATTAACGATCTGACATTCTTGAATAAAATAAGGTTTATGTTGAATTATACCACTAGGAGCAGAATCTTGAGCATAAAAGATGCTGGCGTACGATTTATTAGGAATTACCACGTTTGATTTATTAATGGCTATACTTATAGCATTTATGGCATTGGATTTCCTATCCTTAGCAGCACTAACCTGTTTTTTAATCGCTGTACATAGTCTTTATATGCAGGACAACCTCTAAAATTGGCTGGGTGACCAACCTGATTTCAATTAATACAAAAGACCCGTTACAATTACGGGCACTATGGCCCCAGTACTGACACCTTTTACACATATGTTTTGAGTTAGACTTTGGAGCCTCCCAAGTAACAACTTGATTCAGAATATATTTTATTCTGTCGACATCAGCTAGCTTTTTTCCTGCCGTAAGAGTTAGAAGAAAAAGGCCAGTATCTGTTTTATTGTGCAAAGAAAATGGAGTTACGTATTTTGTAACATTGTCAAATATACCTGGAAGCTCCAAATCTAATGCGGCTTTAATGTCGTCAGTACTTGACTGGTAATACAAGCCACGCAAAACTAAACTCACTTTTTATACCCTACACCTATGAGGTACAGGGTATATTAAGTTTGTGCAGATATTGTAACGCCCCTTAGGAGGCGTGTACGGTATGGAAAAGTATATATATTCTTGATCTGCACCACTAACCGAGTCCGTTTAGCCATGTCCGTCTTGCTGTCCGAATACAGAAAAACTTGAGAAACACTGATCAGAATACGATGAAATTTGGTCACCATATATCTTATAAAGTAGGAACTGAGTTTGAAAATGAGCTAAATCGGTCAACGGACACGCCTACCTCCCATACAAGTCACTTTTATATAACTCTTTAGGAACTAATAACTGGAAAAGTATTCAAGATATAGTTATAAAATTTAAAACATATTGTTATAAATCATACAAAAATATGTGGTCAAAAAATGGGCTTGATCCGCCCACTTTTTTTTTCATTATATCTCGAGTTTTGATAGTGTAAATTGGAACAGTAAATTATTAAAATCAAATCTATGATATATTAGCCTCACAAAATTTTATATATAGGCGTGGTCCGCCCAATTATATTTATCTAATTCTTTTTATTAGTTTTTAATTATACCCTACACCTATGATGTACAGGGTATATTAAGATTGTGCAGATATTGTAACGCCCCTTAGGAAGCGTGTGCGATATGGAAAAGTATATATATTCTTGATCAGCACCACTAACCGAGTCCGTTTAGCCATGTCCGTCTGTCTGTCCGTCTTGCTGTCTTGCTCTCTTGCTGTCCGAATATAAAAAAAATTGAGAAATACGTACTGTTATAATTCGCCTATAAATAGTTATTCAAAAAATGGGCGTGATCCGACTACTTTTTATATCCTACACCTATGAGTTACAGGTTATATTAAGTTTGTGCACCAATAACTCGAAACGTATTCAAAATATAATCATAACATTTAAAACTTATTGTTAAAATTTTCCAAAAATGTGTGTGATCCGCCCACGTATTTTTTCTTTATTTTTCGGTTTTTACAGTTGTAAATTATTGAAAACAAATGTATTAAATATTATCATTAAAACTGTATTCCTATTTTAAAATGGGCGTGATCCGCCCACTTTTATTTTCAATATTTAGACTATTTGTCCGTCATGAAATTATGTACTAATGCTAATTAATCGGTCACCAGTATTTATACCCTGCACATATGAGTTATTATTTTGTAAATATTTCTTGAAAAACAAAAACTTGTCAATAATTGGTTAGCCACCTTTTTATTTCAAATAACCCGTCTCTTATTTCCATATTACATAATCATAAATGTACATTCCTTCACTTAATACTTACCCCTCATAAAATAAATTATTAACTAGAGGTAGTTTGGACGATCCTTAATACCCTTTATTTTTATGACAGGTAATAAAATAAATCCATTGCCATTTTATACCGTGCATCTATGATATTTATTTTTCCAAGTTTCATTCTGAATTATTTATAATTCTGTGTACCTGCTCGGTGATTTGCGAAATATAAGTGTGGTTTATTTCCTGATAAAAGTATACAACTCATAGACAGGTAATAAAGATTTATATTTAAAAAATAGCTATCTTTACCCCTTTTTATTATCGATAAAGTTATGCACCTGTACCCCTCCTTTTGTCTCTAGTTTTGTCTACCTCTTTTTATTCATTCAAAGTGATAATCTCTTCATTGTAGAATTAACTCTATAAGTGAACGGGCGTGCTGATTGACAAATCGTTAAGTGATTTCCAGAATTGTATATCTTCAAGTGTTAAAAGTGTTATTCTCATTAGTAAATTTCTTTACTAATTTAAGTGCTAAGTACAAAATATATTATTCATAAATCTTTTATAGAATGCCGAGACTAAGGAAGCAATCCGCTGCTCAGCGTCGTACAACTTTAAGTAATAGACTAAGAACAATAAGATCACATCCCATTAATCGCGAAGAGATACGTATTAGTTTGTCATTTGATTATTTCCATACATTTTTGGAAAAGTCAATAATCGAATGACAACCTAATACATTGATAATAATTTGTTTTCATATTTTACATGTGTATTGGTAATTAAAAGGGTTAGCTAAAAGCTGTATTTAAGCTATCTTATCAGCTGTCTAGAGGCCAACTTTCTGATGATTTCTTTTAATAGTTGACTTAAACATAACTTTTTAGTTATCTTTTCGAGAGCTAAAAGTCAACAAAGAGGCGGACATACGTAAGTCTTTCCGATACCTTTTTCATCACTTTTACGACAACATTCCGATATATTTAACTTTTTAAAGTTAGCATAAAGTTAGGTTTTGGGCATCGTTTGTCTGGTTGGGAAGGCCTGAATTCGTTTTAATTACAACATGTTCACAGGTATCTTTAATATCTGTTCTGTGTTGAATCAGTGTGACTTCGCATAGTGTGTTAGCAGTTGTTAGCATGGTGCCTGGACGTTTGCATAGTGTAATTTATTTGTCCATATTTTGGCTAATCACAATGCATTTGCTGTGATCTTCATTCGTTAGACCTATGTACTTGCTCCGGTCTTCTGCTTCCGATATGTAGTCATATGTTGTTTTAACCAATGCATCCCATTCTTCATTAATCTTTGTGGCTATTGGGTAAATTCTATATAATGTGAACAACAAATCATCAGGCAGTGGTGTCTTGATGACTATTATTAGGCCGTCTGTGTCTGGTAAACTCGTACTGTCGATGCACGGTGCATTTCAAATGATTTTGGAATGAACCATTTCGCCTTTCCTCTTAACGTGAGACTAGTCAGCATTTCATCTAACTGGTTTTGGTCCATAATTGTCGACTGTAATTGTCCCTTGTATAGATCATCTATGATTGCCATTTCTATCAGCTGCTGCCCTTGAATTTCGATTAGGTTGGCATTAATTGTAGATTGAATTTCCAATGTATCCATCATGAATAGTAAATGACTAACTTGTTGGTTTATTTTTTCATCGATATATTTTTTAATGATTTTTATACCTTGCAAATTCGTACCGCAAATAATAATTTGATTTTGTTATTTGTTTTTATTCAATGCTAGTAATCTTCAATTAATACATAGCTATTTTCTCTGCGATTTGTATTTCGGCAATATTCCATGAAATTTTTTGAATTTTATAAATTATTTAAAATTAATGTATTTAATATCTACACGCTGCAAAAAAAAAGCTCTCCCAAACATAATTTTGCAGGCATATATGTTTGAAATTTTATGTAAACATAATATATAATTGACTGATAAAGCATTTGTAAACAGGGTTGTATTGAAACTTGAACAGTGTTGTAATGAGCTCCGACTTACATTATAATATCCCGGAAACATTTTTATGTTGCCCTTAAAATGGAGTATGTTCTAATGGAAACATAATAATTACTACATCCAAATGAAATAAATATTTGAACCGAAACATAAAAATGTTCAAAATAAAACATGATGTATAACGACCTGAATATAAATATGTTTTCAGTGAAACATATCAGTTGTTTCAGTTTAAAAAGTAGTATGTTTGCATAGAAACATTTTTGGAAAGAAATCCTGAAAATAAAATGTTGTTTTTTTTATTAATTTAATATTAAAAAACTTTAAACATGCACAGTGGGAATTTATAATAATTGAATTCATATTCAAATGCATAAATAAATAATTGGTTTAAACTGAAAGTACAAGTGACAGCATCATTGAATGAACGATTGCACAAGCAGACGCTAAACCAAACGATGCATGCTCGATTTATAATTGGTACAGTTACAGTTGGTCTCAGTACAGCATAGCGTAGGCAAAAAATTCATGGACGCATTTGTAAAAAAACATGCCGGAATCTGTTTGAAAATCGAAACACTGATTTTTATTTGTGGTTTTTTCACTTTATTATCAGAAATTAGATACTGCACTATTAAATTGTATATTATACTCTGTTACTATTTGTACTTTTTGTAACACAATGGCCTTTGAATTTCGATTAGGTTGGCATTAATTGTAGATTGAATTTCCAATGTATCCATCATGAATAGTAAATGACTAACTTGTTGGTTTATTTTTTCATCTATATATTTTTGTGTTCTTATTGTTATGTTTAACACATTTTGCAGATTTTCGACTTCCTTCAAGGAATTCAGTAAAGGTTCTGCTATCTTATTATAATTTGATGAAATCACCGTAATTTGTCTTTTCATAATTTCGTATGTTTTATGTTCATTATCATCAATATTATTGAGATGTTTATAGATAGTCACTCTTTCAGTCCAAAAGCCCAGTTGAGTTCTTCGCCAATAAAATTGGGTAATCTCTTTATTGTACGCTTAATTATTTCTTCATTTTTCTGTAGTGTGTCTATTATTTCCATGGTTTCCCGTGTTGCTGCTAGACACGATCTTTTTATGCTGGGTCCGTTTACATTAGAGCTTATTTGTTCACACATTGTATTTGCAGTAATTATGTATTTGTTTGTCAGCTCCAGGAAATCGTTCAGTGTAGCGGTTTAAATGTATCTATTATCGTTTTATAATAAATTTCCAATTTTATATATATTTTATTCATATTTTTTGTCTGAAACAATAAAAAAATGTATTTCATTTTGGAACCCGTGTATTTTAGCTACACCCAAAAACAATGTATTAACAATATGATTTAATTATAGACAACAACTTACACTCTCCTGCTGATGCTCTAACGTTAAGATCTTTCAATGTTCCGAGAGTAATCGCAGACCTGTAATTGTTACGCTGCTTGTGTGTTACGCTGTTTGTTAGGGTATTATTTAGATGAATGAATACAGTAAGAAATAACATCCTTAGGTCAAACGATTTTATTACAGCTCAATTTGTGCCAACTAGGTATTGCGAATAATAAAAAGATTTTAATTTTTCAAATGGCTTAGAATAACTCATTCATGGTACAGGTACTTTTTAATAAAATTTTAATTTCTATATATACCTCCGTAAATTGTTTAACATCATTGCCGAAAGTCACTATAATTGCGAATCTCTATCTTAAAAATGGGAAGAAATAAAAAATTTGATGTTTCAACTTTGGTGTGTTTTGATGAGGATAAAACTGAATCTCAAAAGCGCAGAGCAGTTGTAAGCATAATTTAAAATAATGTACATGCAAAAAATGACGTATAAATGATGCATTCCCAAGCAGCAGTACACAGCTTCTTGTGCTGAGATTTCTGTACCCGATATGAATTTATGACCGATGTGTTGTAGTTTTTGCTTGATGGTGAAATTACCTGTGTTTATTTCATCCATTGCTTCACGTAAGAGCCTCGAAACTCCGCGGTTCGACTTGTTTATATAATTAATAATATAACTGCAGCAAGCGTAAGCATCTAAAATGAACTGAATATCCATATTTGCACGATGTAGGGCCAGAATTGTGGGGTTGTATGCATTTACCAATTTGTCCTCAAACCGCCTACGTAAATATATGTGTGGCTTTTTCAAATTTGATCGCAATGCTAATATATATTGATCGTATGTCATATTAATTTCTTCATGCGAAATGAAACTGTCAAAATTATTTAGATGAGATATATCCTCCATTGTTATATTTGAATTTATTAATGTTTGAATTTTGGAGTAGTTTTCCTTGTGCATGTTAACATTTACATCGTCATCCGGCAAAGGCTTTAAAATTTCAGTTTTTGGCATTGGGGGGTATGGCATACCATATCGGCAAAATTGATTTCCCCTAACTTCACGAGTACAGGATCTACCATGATTATGTACAATGCGATTTCAGGTTCATCTCTTTGGGATCAGTTCAAATATTTTGAACTTACGGAGGTCATGAGACAACGTGAAGATCAATCTTTTGCTATAGCTTTTAATAATATGGCTACGGGAAAAATGACGCCGGACGACATATCGTTAATACGAGCTCGCATTGTGGCATCACCCAATGATGTTCCTGATGAAGTTATTCATTTGTTTTGGTCCAATGAGGAAACAAATAATTACAACACATTAAGGTTGGCCCAAATACCTACGGAACAATTTATTTCCAATGCTGTGGATTTAGTTAAAGCGACAGGACTAACTACGGAAAATAAGGAGCGTATTTTAGACACAGTTAAAAGATTTAAATCATCCGAAACTCAGGGACTGTGCAGTAGCTTGCAGTTAAAAACAACAGCGAAATACATGGTTACAGTTAATATCAATACTGGGGATGGTTTAGTCAATGGCGCTAGCGGACAGTTAATGCAAATTGATTTTGAGTCTTCACGTCAACCATGAACTTTGTGGATAAAATTTCCAGATTTTACAGTTGGAGAAATAGCGAGATCGAAAAAACGCCATCCACAAGAAGCTCTATGGACTCCTACTGAAAAAATAGTCAGATCTTTCCAATACAAAAGAAATGAGCAAGTTAACGTGGATCGAAAGCAATTTCCAGTAGTACCTGCTGAAGGGATTACTATCCACAAGAGCCAGGGTGCAACATACACGCAAGTGGCAGTACACATCCGACAAAGAGTGAACCGTGTTTCATTATACGTTGCTTGCAGCAGAGCCACTGCTGCATCCGGATTGTACATAATTGGTAATTTTGTGCCTCCTAACCCATTTTCAGAAACCGATGTGGTGCAAATGGAAATGATCAAACTGCAATTTCAAGGAAAATAAATGTGGATAATTTTAATTGAATGAAACAGTTTGGAAAATCCACACTAGGAATGACCAAGGTAGAATATTTAATTTTTTTTTAATTGCAATTCCAAGACCCTGTGAAAAATATGTCTTTTATAAAGTTGTAGTCTTCTAAAAAGACATTGCCTTGAACCGAGAAATGCGTTTCTTGTATGAAAGCGATGTCTATGTCGTTATCATATAAAATTTTTAATAGATCAATTTTGGGACTAGTGTCGATTAACGATCTGACATTCTTGAATAAAATAAGGTTTATGTTGAATTATACCACTAGGAGCAGAATCTTGAGCATAAAAGATGCTGGCGTACGATTTATTAGGAATTACCACGTTTGATTTATTAATGGCTATACTTATAGCATTTATGGCATTGGATTTCCTATCCTTAGCAGCACTAACCTGTTTTTTAATCGCTGTACATAGTCTTTATATGCAGGACAACCTCTAAAATTGGCTGGGTGACCAACCTGATTTCAATTAATACAAAAGACCCGTTACAATTACGGGCACTATGGCCCCAGTACTGACACCTTTTACACATATGTTTTGAGTTAGACTTTGGAGCCTCCCAAGTAACAACTTGATTCAGAATATATTTTATTCTGTCGACATCAGCTAGCTTTTTTCCTGCCGTAAGAGTTAGAAGAAAAAGGCCAGTATCTGTTTTATTGTGCAAAGAAAATGGAGTTACGTATTTTGTAACATTGTCAAATATACCTGGAAGCTCCAAATCTAATGCGGCTTTAATGTCGTCAGTACTTGACTGGTAATACAAGCCACGCAAAACTAAACTCACTTTTTATACCCTACACCTATGAGGTACAGGGTATATTAAGTTTGTGCAGATATTGTAACGCCCCTTAGGAGGCGTGTACGGTATGGAAAAGTATATATATTCTTGATCTGCACCACTAACCGAGTCCGTTTAGCCATGTCCGTCTTGCTGTCCGAATACAGAAAAACTTGAGAAACACTGATCAGAATACGATGAAATTTGGTCACCATATATCTTATAAAGTAGGAACTGAGTTTGAAAATGAGCTAAATCGGTCAACGGACACGCCTACCTCCCATACAAGTCACTTTTATATAACTCTTTAGGAACTAATAACTGGAAAAGTATTCAAGATATAGTTATAAAATTTAAAACATATTGTTATAAATCATACAAAAATATGTGGTCAAAAAATGGGCTTGATCCGCCCACTTTTTTTTTCATTATATCTCGAGTTTTGATAGTGTAAATTGGAACAGTAAATTATTAAAATCAAATCTATGATATATTAGCCTCACAAAATTTTATATATAGGCGTGGTCCGCCCAATTATATTTATCTAATTCTTTTTATTAGTTTTTAATTATACCCTACACCTATGATGTACAGGGTATATTAAGATTGTGCAGATATTGTAACGCCCCTTAGGAAGCGTGTGCGATATGGAAAAGTATATATATTCTTGATCAGCACCACTAACCGAGTCCGTTTAGCCATGTCCGTCTGTCTGTCCGTCTTGCTGTCTTGCTCTCTTGCTGTCCGAATATAAAAAAAATTGAGAAATACGTACTGTTATAATTCGCCTATAAATAGTTATTCAAAAAATGGGCGTGATCCGACTACTTTTTATATCCTACACCTATGAGTTACAGGTTATATTAAGTTTGTGCACCAATAACTCGAAACGTATTCAAAATATAATCATAACATTTAAAACTTATTGTTAAAATTTTCCAAAAATGTGTGTGATCCGCCCACGTATTTTTTCTTTGTTTTTCGGTTTTTACAGTTGTAAATTATTGAAAACAAATGTATTAAATATTATCATTAAAACTGTATTCCTATTTTAAAATGGGCGTGATCCGCCCACTTTTATTTTCAATATTTAGACTATTTGTCCGTCATGAAATTATGTACTAATGCTAATTAATCGGTCACCAGTATTTATACCCTGCACATATGAGTTATTATTTTGTAAATATTTCTTGAAAAACAAAAACTTGTCAATAATTGGTTAGCCACCTTTTTATTTCAAATAACCCGTCTCTTATTTCCATATTACATAATCATAAATGTACATTCCTTCACTTAATACTTACCCCTCATAAAATAAATTATTAACTAGAGGTAGTTTGGACGATCCTTAATACCCTTTATTTTTATGACAGGTAATAAAATAAATCCATTGCCATTTTATACCGTGCATCTATGATATTTATTTTTCCAAGTTTCATTCTGAATTATTTATAATTCTGTGTACCTGCTCGGTGATTTGCGAAATATAAGTGTGGTTTATTTCCTGATAAAAGTATACAACTCATAGACAGGTAATAAAGATTTATATTTAAAAAATAGCTATCTTTACCCCTTTTTATTATCGATAAAGTTATGCACCTGTACCCCTCCTTTTGTCTCTAGTTTTGTCTACCTCTTTTTATTCATTCAAAGTGATAATCTCTTCATTGTAGAATTAACTCTATAAGTGAACGGGCGTGCTGATTGACAAATCGTTAAGTGATTTCCAGAATTGTATATCTTCAAGTGTTAAAAGTGTTATTCTCATTAGTAAATTTCTTTACTAATTTAAGTGCTAAGTACAAAATATATTATTCATAAATCTTTTATAGAATGCCGAGACTAAGGAAGCAATCCGCTGCTCAGCGTCGTACAACTTTAAGTAATAGACTAAGAACAATAAGATCACATCCCATTAATCGCGAAGAGATACGTATTAGTTTGTCATTTGATTATTTCCATACATTTTTGGAAAAGTCAATAATCGAATGACAACCTAATACATTGATAATAATTTGTTTTCATATTTTACATGTGTATTGGTAATTAAAAGGGTTAGCTAAAAGCTGTATTTAAGCTATCTTATCAGCTGTCTAGAGGCCAACTTTCTGATGATTTCTTTTAATAGTTGACTTAAACATAACTTTTTAGTTATCTTTTCGAGAGCTAAAAGTCAACAAAGAGGCGGACATACGTAAGTCTTTCCGATACCTTTTTCATCACTTTTACGACAACATTCCGATATATTTAACTTTTTAAAGTTAGCATAAAGTTAGGTTTTGGGCATCGTTTGTCTGGTTGGGAAGGCCTGAATTCGTTTTAATTACAACATGTTCACAGGTATCTTTAATATCTGTTCTGTGTTGAATCAGTGTGACTTCGCATAGTGTGTTAGCAGTTGTTAGCATGGTGCCTGGACGTTTGCATAGTGTAATTTATTTGTCCATATTTTGGCTAATCACAATGCATTTGCTGTGATCTTCATTCGTTAGACCTATGTACTTGCTCCGGTCTTCTGCTTCCGATATGTAGTCATATGTTGTTTTAACCAATGCATCCCATTCTTCATTAATCTTTGTGGCTATTGGGTAAATTCTATATAATGTGAACAACAAATCATCAGGCAGTGGTGTCTTGATGACTATTATTAGGCCGTCTGTGTCTGGTAAACTCGTACTGTCGATGCACGGTGCATTTCAAATGATTTTGGAATGAACCATTTCGCCTTTCCTCTTAACGTGAGACTAGTCAGCATTTCATCTAACTGGTTTTGGTCCATAATTGTCGACTGTAATTGTCCCTTGTATAGATCATCTATGATTGCCATTTCTATCAGCTGCTGCCCTTGAATTTCGATTAGGTTGGCATTAATTGTAGATTGAATTTCCAATGTATCCATCATGAATAGTAAATGACTAACTTGTTGGTTTATTTTTTCATCGATATATTTTTTAATGATTTTTATACCTTGCAAATTCGTACCGCAAATAATAATTTGATTTTGTTATTTGTTTTTATTCAATGCTAGTAATCTTCAATTAATACATAGCTATTTTCTCTGCGATTTGTATTTCGGCAATATTCCATGAAATTTTTTGAATTTTATAAATTATTTAAAATTAATGTATTTAATATCTACACGCTGCAAAAAAAAAGCTCTCCCAAACATAATTTTGCAGGCATATATGTTTGAAATTTTATGTAAACATAATATATAATTGACTGATAAAGCATTTGTAAACAGGGTTGTATTGAAACTTGAACAGTGTTGTAATGAGCTCCGACTTACATTATAATATCCCGGAAACATTTTTATGTTGCCCTTAAAATGGAGTATGTTCTAATGGAAACATAATAATTACTACATCCAAATGAAATAAATATTTGAACCGAAACATAAAAATGTTCAAAATAAAACATGATGTATAACGACCTGAATATAAATATGTTTTCAGTGAAACATATCAGTTGTTTCAGTTTAAAAAGTAGTATGTTGAAAATAAAATAAAAATAAAATGTTGTTTTTTTTATTAATTTAATATTAAAAAACTTTAAACATGCACAGTGGGAATTTATAATAATTGAATTCATATTCAAATGCATAAATAAATAATTGGTTTAAACTGAAAGTACAAGTGACAGCATCATTGAATGAACGATTGCACAAGCAGACGCTAAACCAAACGATGCATGCTCGATTTATAATTGGTACAGTTACAGTTGGTCTCAGTACAGCATAGCGTAGGCAAAAAATTCATGGACGCATTTGTAAAAAAACATGCCGGAATCTGTTTGAAAATCGAAACACTGATTTTTATTTGTGGTTTTTTCACTTTATTATCAGAAATTAGATACTGCACTATTAAATTGTATATTATACTCTGTTACTATTTGTACTTTTTGTAACACAATGGCCTTTGAATTTCGATTAGGTTGGCATTAATTGTAGATTGAATTTCCAATGTATCCATCATGAATAGTAAATGACTAACTTGTTGGTTTATTTTTTCATCTATATATTTTTGTGTTCTTATTGTTATGTTTAACACATTTTGCAGATTTTCGACTTCCTTCAAGGAATTCAGTAAAGGTTCTGCTATCTTATTATAATTTGATGAAATCACCGTAATTTGTCTTTTCATAATTTCGTATGTTTTATGTTCATTATCATCAATATTATTGAGATGTTTATAGATAGTCACTCTTTCAGTCCAAAAGCCCAGTTGAGTTCTTCGCCAATAAAATTGGGTAATCTCTTTATTGTACGCTTAATTATTTCTTCATTTTTCTGTAGTGTGTCTATTATTTCCATGGTTTCCCGTGTTGCTGCTAGACACGATCTTTTTATGCTGGGTCCGTTTACATTAGAGCTTATTTGTTCACACATTGTATTTGCAGTAATTATGTATTTGTTTGTCAGCTCCAGGAAATCGTTCAGTGTAGCGGTTTAAATGTATCTATTATCGTCCATTCATCGTTGTAGAACAAAGCAACAGTTGTCTTCTCAAAGAATAATCTTGTATCATTAATTGATGTCTGCGTGATGTTGTTGGCTGCCAACATCAGGACCAGTGTGACAATTCTAATCATTATATTGGTCATCTCGTGTGATAATTGTCAAGTTAAATTGTGGACATGCAGCAGTTGTTAAAAATTGTTATTAGTAAAGTTGTTTATTAAAGTGATTTAATAAAGTTAATTGTTATAATTTAAACCAAACATAAGAGTGTTTTTTTTTTGTACACAATCCAGCGATACGAACTCGTAGAACAGTTTTCCGTAGACTGAATTTTCGTAACATTGGTGTCAGAAGTGGGGTTGTGATACAAAATGGTTAAATTCGAACAACTTAAAGTTGACCAGCTAAAGAAGGAGCTGGCGATTCGTAATCTTCCAACTGTAGGTACGAAAGTAGAGCTACAAAAGCGTCTAATGGAAGAATTAGAGAACCAAGGCATTGACCTCGCAGAGCACGAGTTTGAAGTGGAAGCTGCAATAGCGCCATCGAAAGGAGTGGACACGGAGCAAAAAGTACAGTCCCAATGTTTTGATATGAGTCAGTTGCTCGAAGCAATACAACAACAGCTTCAAGAAAATTCCAACCAAATGGAACAGAAGCTTCAAGAAAATTCCAACAAATTAAATCAAAAATTTCTGGAAAATTCAAAACAGTTTCAAGAAAATTCAAATCAGCTTCAAGCTAAAATGGAAAAACTTCAAGAAAATTCCAATCAACATCAAGTAAAAGTGGAGGAACAGATGCAGGAACGTTCGAAGCAGCTTCTGGAAGTTTCTAATATACTCCATGGAAAAGTAAACGAACTTGAGGCACATGTAAATGACATGGAAAGCAAATTTCAAAAATTGGAAAATGGTTTAGACAAAGAAATCCAGGAAATAAAGAAAGATTTCCACGTTTTGCAGATAAATGGACCTACACAGCATGTTGTTAGTGGTACGAGGCTAAAATCGCCGATTTACCATGGAACCACAGCGTTCAACATTTTCAAGCTGCAATTTGAGACCACGGCTGTAAGTAATCGGTGGAACAATGAGGACAGCGTATTCGCACTTATCGTGGCGCTGAAAGGAGGCGCAGTCGAAGTTTTGCTAACAGTTCCGAAAAGTGACATTAACAGTTATTCAGCGGTCATGGGTGCACTGCAACGAAAATATGGCAGTGACCACATGACACCGATTTATAGATTACAGCTGAAGTTCCGAAGGCAAAATAATGGCGAATCGTTGCAGGAATATGCTACGGATGTTGAGAGACTTGCACATTTGGCGTATTCTGATTCAGCGTGGGATTTCTTGGAAATGTGCAAGATAAATGCGTTCGTTGATGGCATACGTGATCCTGAGACAAAACGGGCAGCAATGACCATGCCGAAGGTGACATTTATGGAAACGGTCACCACAGCGCTTACGCAGGAGATAGCGTCTACATTGTGCCGACCAGCGATGGAGAAACGTGTACTAGATAAGGAGAGAGAAAATTTATGTCAAGGAGTACGTAGAGCGTCCAAAGCCAGGGTTAAATCCGGACATTATGCTGCCAACAGAAACACCCAAATGAAAGGTAAATGCTGCACCTGTGGAAAATATGGGCATATGGCACGCGACTGTCGTGAAAGACGTAAATGTGTAAATCAGCAACCACCTAAAGGATACCGACCAGAAAAGAGACCTGAGGATGGCCAAAATAACGCCAGGGAACATCATGGCAATTCTAAGAAAAGACAAACCTAATTCACATTCGTTCGTTAAATGTCATCTCAGATGATCAATGGACTCTAGAGCAAATACGAAATGATCAAAAGAAGGACCCCGACATCGCAAAAATTAGGACGTTCAAGGAACAACGAAGAAAGCCATTATGGAATGAGTTAGCATCTAACAGTCCAATAAGCAGGGCTTATTGGGCGCAGTGGCAAAGCCTGAAGCTACAAAATGGTTGTTTGTACCGTGTTTGGGAAACTGAAAATGGCAGATCTGCACGAAATTTAATTGTTGTTCCCAAATCAAAAACAAAAGAGATAGTACTGGAATGCCATTGTGAATCCAATGGATGTCACTTGAGCATTAATAAAACGGTTGAAGAAGTCAGAAAACGTTTCTATTGGGTCGGATATCAGAAGTAAGTCGCCTATTGGATTCACAGATGTAAGCAATGTGTATCCGCAAAAAGAAAACCCGTCAGAAGTTGCGGTAAGATAAATCAATACAACGTAGGAGCACATTGCGAACGTACTGCAATGGATGGGCAAAAGCCGATTCCAAAAAGTGTTTTGCGTAAGAGAAAAAGTGAAGACCGAGACGAGTTGCATCAGTCCTTAAGGCAGAGGATACAAATTCCAAGTAGTAAGATAAAGTCCAGAAACGACTTGAGAGCAAACTCTGAGGGGTTTAAGGAAGGAGATCTGGTTATGCTTTGTGGCCCGCCACGAATTAATCCAAAAAAAAGGATAAATGACATTGTGTATCGGATTCAGAATACTACAGGCGTCAGACGAAAAATGAAAGTAGTACATTTAGGAAGGTTGGTGCCGTATATAGAGAGAGAGGATTAACATCTGTTCGGGACGAACAGATTTAGGGGGAGGGCAGTGTTCGAAAAGAGGTAATTTTCCCCACTGTGCAAGCATTCAACAATAATAAATGAGACGCAAGACAATTCAGCGCACTAAGCAATGTGCGAAAAAGAGGATCTGCACATTAAAACACATGAGTGCGAGTGAGATGCCAATAGCATGCGTCATTCACAAAACGAATAGAAGGTTCTCGAAACGTGTCGAACTAATGCATGCAGTATATAAGGGAGCCGCATCTGAGGTACAGCACTTCAGTAGTGATTGTAAAGTGGTTGAGGGCATCTCGTGTGATAATTGTCAAGTTAAATTGTGGACATGCAGCAGTTGTTAAAATTTGTTAATAGTAAAGTTGTTTATTAAAGTGAATTAATTAAGTTAATTGTTATTATTTAAACCAAACATAAGAGTGTTTTTATTTTGTACACAATCCAGCGATACGAACTCGTTGAACAGTTTTCCGTAGACTGAATTTTCGTAACAATATTTATACCCTACACTAAGAGTGAAAAGGTATATTCAGTTTGGTGCGCCGTTTGTAACACCCAGAAGGAAGCATCTCCGAAGCATATATTCTTGATCAGCATGATCTCCTGAGTCGATTTAGCTATGTCCGTCTCTCTGTCCGTCTGTCTGTCTGTCTGTCCGTCTGTCTATCTGTCTGTCTGTCTGTCTGTCTGTCTGTCTGTCCCTCTGCCTGTCTGTCTGTTGAAATCACGATTACAGAAAAAGTAGAAGAGCTAGAGCAATGAATCTTTAGATTTAGATTACTTAAGCAAGAAAATCGGTCTATTGTGACTTGAGAACCGACCACTTATGTTAAAATACCTCATATAAAATTTATATCTACCGATCAATTTTACATTTTTTGGTAAAATATATATTGACTCATGCTCAAATACATGAAAATAATGGTTTCCGGTGAAATGACTTGTGGTTCAACAAAAAAAATTGAAATTCGGAACACCTACCCATTTGTAAATATGGGTATCAAATGAATGGAAATACTTCAGCGATTGAAAGTTTGTAGTTATTTTCGGGATTCGTATATCCTGGTGACCTATATACCACTTTTAATGGTAACCACACATATGTGTAGGGTATTTATAGACGGCTTAGACCGACTATAATTTTGATAATCCTAACTATCATAATAACACCTACTTTAAAATTTCCCATGTGATCTAACTGGTTTTAGATATGTTTCTCTATTGTTGCAATGCAAATTTTTTTATTTAGAATCCCAGTAGTACATGGTGAAATGCTAAACATATTCAATAATATTTAGCTATTTACTCATGCACTAACTAAGAATTTTTTTAAATATTAGTAAATAAGCGCGCGCGATTTCTTTTTTTTTTTTTTTTTTTTACAAATTAACCAACGCTCAGGGGATGCCCCCTATTCGTGCAATGCACAGTGTTGATCGTAAGAAAGGATTATAGGTTAAAGGGAGGAGGAAAGGGAAATATTAAAAATGTCGGGAAAAGCAGAAGCAGGGAGATTGTTCCACAAACGAACGAAGAACGAATTATCTCTGTAATGCGTGGTTCTGTTGAGAACCGAGTGAATCAGGCCATATATTTCCCTCGAACACTTTCCATTGTAATACCTATAAAACAGGCTTACACACCCTACGGTCCTTCGGTGCTCAAGAGAACCAATAGAGGATGAAATATTTTCATCCCCTATTAAATATATTGCACGTTGTTGGATTCGATCCAGGAACTCCAAGGAAGATTTTGAAGCCCCTGCCCATATGTGCGAATTGTATTCCATCTTAGGCCGAATATAGGTGGTGTAGACAATGCGCAAGTCAGCGGGAGTGAAGTATGTCTTACACCGTTTCAAAAAACCGAGGCACTCGGCCGCTTCTTTCGACACATCAAATATGTGATCATTCCAACGGAGGTCACATTGAATTGATATGCCCAGAACGTCAAGAGCAGCTGACTGCGCAATATCCACAGAGTCCATATTGAGGGGAGGGACGGGTGAATCCATTCTTTTGTGAGATAATAGGCAACATTGGGTCTTGCTAGCATTAAAATCAACTCTATTTGCAAGACCCCACTCGGAGATTGTTTTAAGGTCATTATTGAGTGTATCATTCATTGTGCGCCTTTTACTCTCAATCTCCAAAGAGTTTGGGCGCTTGTTGAACGAATATGAGTGACAAATGTTACTGTCATCTGCAAAGGAATAGATTGGGTTCTGGGTCGATGACAGGAGGTCATTGATAAAAACCAGAAATAGGGACGGGGATATGACAGAACCCTGCGGGACTCCAGAATTGATGAAATGTTGTTCTGAGAAAACATCATCCATTGCAACTCGTATTGAACGACCCTGGAGAAAACTCGATATCCATCGAGTAAAAGAATTAAAGAATGCAATAAGCTTCATGCCACACTCGATCAAAAGCCTTGGAAATATCAAGAGCAACCACCTTACTCTCCCCGAAAAGATGAATACAATTATTCCACTTTTCGGAGAGGACCGCCATCAAGTCACCGGTGGATCTGGTCCTACGGAAACCATATTGCCGGTCACTAAGTAATTTGTTTCGCTCCAGATAGTTCACAAGGTGGAAGTTTATTACGCTTTCCATTACCTTGGATAGCGCAGAGCATATTGCAATGGGTCGGTAATTAGCATGGTTCGTAGCCTCACCCTTTTTCGGAACTGGCTGGACATTGGCAACCTTCCAACAAGATGGAAAAACTCCTGTCGTGTAGGAGATGTTGAAAAGGTTACGCAATGGACAAGCCAGCGTTGACGCACACTTCTTCAACACATGGGCAGATATGCCATCTGGCCCGGAGGCTTTGTTAATATTGAGATTTGCTAAAACCTTTTTAACTACCCGAGTTCGAAAATGTATCTCCGGCATTGCAGAAGAAACAAATTCAACGACGGGCAGTGGTTGATTGCTATCTGGGAGCGTTGAATTATTTGCAAATAATTCTGCCAAGAGATTAGCTTTATCAACCGGGTCAGTGAAGGTCTGGCCATTCATAACAAGGGTTGGAGTAGACGATGTCGTCTGATTCTTCACCCTTTTAACAAATGACCAGAAATTTTTACTACCTCTATGGTAGAGAAGGACCTTTTTGCGCGCGTTTTGTTAGTGTAGAAACTTTTCACGCGCGATCACGGCATTACAGCGATTTCTAGCCTGAATGCGAAGTCTTTCAGTATCAGCATTCTTATTAGAACGCCAATTCTGAAAGGCTTCCTCTTTTGACCTGACTGCAATCCTGCAAGTCTCATTAAACCAAGAGTGGTCCTTGGGTTTAATGCAAATCTTTTTAGAAGGTATGAAGGACCGCATACCCAATAAAATAATATTTTGTACCATTAAGGCCGCGGCATCTATGTCTCTATCTGCGAAACACAATTTCCAATTAAAGTTGCGAAAAAAATCATTTAACGCAACCCAATTTGCTTTTTCGTAAAGCCATACAGTTCTCTTCGGAGCTTTAATCGAAGAGACGCGTAAACTAGAATACGAAAATGCAGCGGAAACAATACAGTGGTCGGAATTACCAAGAGGTGCAAGGACTTTTCTAAGTCAGAAAAAGGTCTAGAACTTTTTGGCTCTGCCCGCCGACGCGTGGGAGGTACGTCGGCTCCTTCACCAGTTGCGTGAGTTGATTGCACTCGGCAAACAGCTGAAAATAACAACCCTCCTGTGTTGTTAGACCCGAGTGGCTCAACCAAGTGGCGTTGTGCACATTAAAGTCACCAGCAACAACAATTTCACTGCCTGGAAACTGTTCCAAAATTTTTGAGATCGAATCTGATAGTGCATCTAACTTGTTACAGGTAGAAACCCTATCTAGATTCGGACTCCTATAAATAAAACACAAGTGCATGATGTGTTGCAAGATTTTAATCCACATAGAATTAAATTCATTATCCGAAACACTATGTTGCTGCTGATGCTGGTACGCAACGTCACTTCGTATACGAGACCACTATGGGCAGAGAACAATGGCAGTAGGTGGTACCCTGGTATCTGAAAATCCAGTGGATCTGCACCCTCACTAACCTGGGTTTCACCTAATGCCATTATATGTGGACTATAGACAGACACATGTGCATACACAGAGAAAAAATTCGACCTCAGTCCACGAACGTTGCAAAAATCTAATATCTAAGCTGTCTGAACAAGAAAATCGGTCTATTGTGACTTGAGAACCGACCACTTATGTTAAAATACCTCATATAAAATTTATATCTACCGATCAATTTTACTGTATACGTGCTTAGGTAAACATTTTTTGGTAAAATATATATTGACTCATGCTCAAATACATGAAAATAATGGTTTCCGGTGAAACGACTTGTGGTTCAACAAAAAAAAATCGAAATTCGGAACACCTACCCATTTGTAAATATGGGTATCAAATGAATGGAAATACTTCAGCGATTGAAAGTTTGTAGTTATTTTCGGGATTCGTATATCCTGGTGACCTATATACCACTTTTAATGGTAACCACACATATGTGTAGGGTATTTATAGACGGCTTAGACCGACTATAATTTTGATAATCCTAACTATCATAATAACACCTACTTTAAAATTTCCCATGTGATCTAACTGGTTTTAGATATGTTTCTCTATTGTTGCAATGCAAATTTTTTTATTTAGAATCCCAGTAGTACATGGTAAAATGCTAAACATATTCAATAATATTTAGCTATTTACTCATGCACTAACTAAGAATTTTTTTAAATATTAGTAAATAAGCGCGCGCGATTTCTTAGCATTACATAAATGTATTTGCTATATTAAGTTGTTAAATATTTAATTTTGTACATCTCAACTGTACTTATTTATTTTCATTTCCGTTTGCTAGATTTTTTATTTTTTTTGTTAATGAAGCATATCTGCATTAACATATTTAGTTTCATGAATGAAAATTGTGTTATTGATAAAAAATATTAGGCACTTTTGTCGCTGCACTACTGTATCTCATTTCATTTCCAGTACGTTAGTAGCTTCTGCCTGTAAAGTACTGAAGTGCATTTAATCGGTTGGCATATAAATATATCCAAGTCTTCTATATTAATATGAGCTGGGAGCATTTCATTTCCAGTACGTTAGTGGCTTCTGCCTGTAAAGTACTGAAGTGCATTTAATCGGTTGGCATATAAATATATCCAAGTCTTCTATATTAATATGAGCTGGGAGCATTGCGTGCAATGAACTTGTTTGTTTAAAATGAGGGAGGTACTGAACTATCGCAATGTTAATGACAACGTAATTTTTATACCTTGCAAATTCGTACCGCAAATAATAATTTGATTTTGTTATTTGTTTTTATTCAATGCTAGTCATCTTCAATTAATACATAGCTATTTTCTCTCCGATTTCTATTTCGGCAATATTACATGAAATTTTTTGGATTTTATAAATTATTCAAAATTAATTTATTTAATATCTACACGCTGCAAAAAAAAAGCTCTCCCAAACATAATTTTGCAGACATATATGTTTGAAATTTTATGTAAACATAATATATAATTGACTGATAAAGTATTTGTAAACAGGGTTGTATTGAGACTTGAACAGTGTTGTAATGAACTCTGACTTACAATATCATATCCCGGAAACATTTTAATGTTGCCCCTTAAAATGGAGTATGTTCTAATGGAAACATAGTAATTACTACATCCAAATAAACTAAATATTTGAACCGAAACATAAAAATGTTCAAAATAAAACATGATGTATAACGACCTGAATATAAATATGTTTTCAGTGAAACATATCAGTTGTTTCAGTTCAAAAAGGTGTATGTTTGCATAGAAACATTTTTAAATATTTTTGGAAAGAAATCCTGAAAATAAAATAAAAATAAAATGTTGTTTTTTTATTAATTTATTATTAAAAATCTTTAAACATGCACAGTGGAAATTTATAATAATTGAATTCATATACAAATGCATAAATAAATAATTGGTATAAACTGCAAGTACAAGTGACAGCATCATTGAATGAACAATTGCAGACGCTAAACCAGAAGATCCAGGCTCGCTTTATATTTGATACAGTTACAGTTGGTCTCAGTACAGCATAGCGTAGGCAAAGAATTCACGGACGCTTTTGTAAAAAAACATGCCGAAATCTGTTTGAAAATCAAAACACTGATTTTTATTTGTGGTTTTTTCACATTAGTATCAGAAATTAGATACTGCACTATTGAATTGTATATCATACTCTGTTACTATTTGTACTTTTTGTAACACCATTTGTATATTTATTTAATTTACAAATAACAAAATTATTACCGACGCGAACACGTTTTCTCAACGAACAACAGAAGACACGTACGCAGAAAATGCCGATCACCGAGTGTCAACTGTCAACTACAAACGACGACAAAGGAGACGTAGGTAGAAAATTCTGCACAACGTTGCCAACTTCGTCAGTCGATAAATTCAGAGTTCGGAAATCCTCACTCACTCAAATTCATGAGTTTTGCAAAATATTTTTTTCTCGTTGCTACTCACCTCATGAGTGAGTAGTCAGAAAATATACGGCAAACACACAACTCATAAGAGAGTCGCGTTTTGTGAATAGAGGTTTTGCTATTCACAAGAGAGTTTTGCGTTTCACCTCTCCATCCGCATTACACATGCGAGAGTGCAACAAGCAAACTCTCACTTTTCGTCAACTCATACTTGTTCAAGAACAAAGAGAATGCGTTGATCTACTCACTGTACAGGCTTGCAAAGTGTAACATCATTGTTGCCATTTCTGTTGGCATCTTCCTATCTGTGGTATTTTTGAAATGTTGTGTAAAATTATATAATTTATATTGTACAAGTAGCGTCAACGCACTTATGGGGGACGGACGTGTCGTCTCTTGTCTTTTTTAACGTGTTCCGTCCGTCGTTTAGTATAAATGTGTTTCAAAACTGTGTTTAATGTGCCCGCCCAACATAAGAAAAATAACGAAATAAAACAAAATTAAATTAAATCAAAACACAAACTAATAATAGATTTCATAAAAAACTAAAAAGAAAAACCAAATAAATAAAACAATAATAAAACAATAATAATTCAACAACAACAACCACATAATAGAACCTGTTTCGCGCTGCCTGCTGAGTTGCCGCACTCGCTGTTTTTGCAATTGCCGACGCAAAGGGCTTTTCTATGCTCTTTGCTGCAATTGCACAGGTTTGTTGACGTATCCCCTCCCTCCCCCATCCTACTCCACGCTACTAGCGCGCACGGTTGAGGCTGCAGTGAGTGCGTAATCTATGCTGTGGTGAAGGCATAACACTCACCACGGCTTGACTTACGCTCTCATTTGTTTGTTTCAACTGCTGCGCCTTGGTAGTATGTATGTCTGTTTTGAAGTTGCCCAGTAGAAAAAATGTCGCAAAAATTTCGCATAGATTTTTGCAACATTCGTGGGCTAAGGGCGAACTTTTTCTCGGTATATGCGTATGTGTCCATCCATAGGCCACAAATAATGGCACTAGGTGAGACCCAGGTTAATGAGGGTGCAGATCCACTGGATTTTCATATACCTGGTTATCACCTATTGCCATTATTCTCTGCCCATAGGGGCCTTGCTCTTTTTATCCGAAGTGACGTTGCGTATCAACTGCAGCAACAACATAGTGTGTCGGATAGCGAATTTAATACTATTTGGGTTAAATTCAAAATACAAACACACATCATGCACTTGTGCTTTCTTTATAGGAGTCCGAATTTAGATAGGGTTTCCACCTGTAATAAGCTGGATGCATTATCTGATTCGATCTCAAATATATTGGAGCAATTTCCAGGCAGTGAAATTGTTGTTGGCTGCGATTTTAATGTGCACAACGCCACTTGGTTGAGCCACTCGGGTCTATCAACACAGGAGGGTTGTTATGTTGAGCTTTTTGCCGAGTGCAACCAACTCACTCAAATGGTGAAGGAGCCGACGTATATTCCACGCGTCGGCGGGCAAAGCCCAAAAGTACTTGACCTTTTTCTGACTTCACATCATGAAAAATATGATGTAAAAGTCCTTGCACCTCTTGGTAATTCCGACCACTGTACTGTTTCCGCTGAGTTTTCGTATTCTAGTTTACGCGCCTCTTCGATTAAAGCCCCGAAGAGGAATGTATGGCTTTACGAAAAAGCAAATTGGGTTGCGTTAAATGATTTTTTTCGCAACTTTAATTGGAAATTGTGTTTCGCTGACAGAGACATAAATGCAGCGGCTTTAATGGTACAAAATATTATTTTATTAGGTATGCGGTCCTTCATACCTTCTAAAAAAATTAGCATTAAACCTAAGGACCACTCTTGGTTTAATGAGACTTGCAGGATTGCAGTCAGGTCGAAAGAGGAAGCCTTTCAGACTTGGCGTTCTAACAAGAATGCTGATACTGAAAGACTTCGTATACAGGCTAGGAATCGCTGTAATGCCGTGATCTCGCGCGAAAAGTTTCTTCACGAACAAAACGCGCGCAAAAAGGTCCTACTCTATCACAGGGGTAGTAAAAATTTCTGGTCATTTGTAAAAAGGGTGAAGAATCAGACGACATCGTCTACTCCAACTCTTAGTATGAATGGCCAGACCTTCACTGACCCGGTTGATAAAGCTAATCTCTTGGCAGAATTATTTGCAAATAATTCAACGCTCCCAGATAGTAATCAACCACTGCCTGTCGTCGATTTTGTTTCTTCTGCAATGCCGGAGATACATTTTCGAACTCGGGCAGTTAAAAAGGTTTTAGAAAACCTCAACATTAACAAAGCCTCTGGGCCAGATGGCATATCTGCCCATGTGTTGAAGAAGTGCGCGTCAACGCTGGCTTGTCCGTTGCGTAACCTTTTCAACATCTCCTACACGACAGGAGTTTTTCCATCTTGTTGGAAGGTTGCCAATGTCCAGCCAGTTCCGAAAAAGGGCGAGGCCACGAACCCTGCCAATTACCGACCCATTGCAATATGCTCTGCACTCTCCAAGGTAATGGAGAGCGTAATTAACTTCCACTTTGTGAACTATCTTGAGCACAACGAATTGCTCAGTGACCGACAATACGGTTTCCGTAGGACCAGATCCACAGGTGACTTGATGGCGGTCCTCTCCGAAAAGTGGAATAATTGTGTTCACCTTTTCGGGGAGAGCAAGGCTGTTGCTCTTGATATCTCCAAGGCTTTTGATCGAGTGTGGCATAAAGCCCTCGTTTCAAAACTAATTGCATATGGTGTTGGTGAATCTTTTACTCGATGGATATCGAGTTTTCTCCAGGGTCGTTCAATACGAGTTGCGATGGATGGTGTTCTTTCGGAACAACATTTCATCAATTCTGGAGTTCCGCAGGGTTCCGTCCTATCCCCGTCCCTATTTCTGGTATTTATCAATGACCTTCTGTCATTGACCCAGAACCCAATCCATTCCTTTGCAGATGATAGCAACATTTGTCATTCATACTCGTTCAAAAAGCGCCCAACCTCTTTGGAGATTGAGAGTAAAAGACGCACTATGAATGACACACTCAATAATGACCTTAAAACAATCTCCGAGTGGGGTCTTGCAAATAGAGTTGATTTTAATGCACGCAAGACCCAATGTTGTCTGTTATCTCACAAAAGAATGGATTCAACCCTACCTCCCCTTAACATGGGTGCGGTGGATATTGCAGAGTCAGCTGCTCTTGACGTTCTGGGCATATCAATTCAATGTGATCTCCGTTGGAATGATCACATATTTGACGTGTCGAAAAAGGCGGCCAAGTGCCTCGGTTTTTTAAAACGGTGTAAGACATACTTCACTCCTGCTGACTTGCGCACTGTCTACACCACCTATATTCGGCCTAAGATGGAATACAATTCGCACATATGGGCAGGGGCTTCAAAATCTTCTTTGGAGTTCCTGGATCGAATCCAACAGCGTGCAATATATTTAATAGGGGATGAAAATATTTCATCCTCTATTGGTTCTCTTGAGCACCGAAGGACCGTAGGGTGTGTAAGCCTGTTCTATAGGTATTACAATGGTAAGTGTTCGAGGGAAATACATGGCCTGATTCCACCAGGTCGTGTGTCCTCTCGTTCTACTCGGGCATCGAACCAAGCCCACCCCTTCGTAGTTCACTCGGCTCTCAATAGAACCACGCATTACCGAGAGAATTCGTTCTTCAGTCGCACGATACGTTTGTGGAACAATCTCCCTGCGTCTGTTTTTCCCGACATTTTTGATATTGGCAAGTTCAAAACAAACATTCACCGACACTACTCCATCTTTCCACCCTCCATTTAACCTATCATCCCATCTTACGATCAACACTGTGCATTGCATGAATAGGGGGCATCCCCTGAGCGTTGGTTAATTTGTAAAAAAAAAAAAAAAAAAAATAAACCTTAAATAAAAATTCCAAATATGCCAACAAATGTTCAAGCATATTATGGGAAATGACCTGCAACATTCTAAAATGTGGGTTATAAAATTTTCTATGCATCATTTTATGAGATATCAACCAATAACATTTTCAAATGTGTTTCAAAAATGTGGGAAAACATGGTTTGCAAATATCTCGCGTTTTAAATTACTAAGTATTATAACAAATAAAAGCGAATTATAAATCCAAACATTTTTTCCCTGCAATAATCATACACTAAGAAAACAAAGATGATTACCAGAAATATCACAGCCCTAAATATCAAGTTATTTACAAATTATTTAGATCGTATTTGAGACAACCATCTCTCAAACATCCGTCAAATACGATAAATGTTTCTAGCAACCATCTTTCAAATTTACGATTATGTATAGCAACCATCAATTAAACATCTTACATATAGGAAGATAGTTGATAAATGTTTGGAAACGGTACTCCATTAGAATTCGCGGAGTAATTGTTATTGAATTGAAAGAAAATTAATCAAATGTATTTTTTAATTATTATAGAATTAAAACAGTATACTGTTTATACATCGCCATAGTCATTATAAATTCTTAATTTAAAATTGTACAGCTACTTGAAATTTCTTCGCAGAAGAACCAGGTCCGACCGGCGATGCTGTCATCAAAGTAATCTGTGAAAAGAAATATTTTCCATGACGTGTTGATAAAATATCTTAAAAGTTTTGCTGCAAATGTCCAAGAACTCTGGATGTTTGCTATCAGTCAACTGTAAATATCTCAATTTTCTTTGCTGTTGTGGCAAACATCTCGTAACTATCTGCGTATACGTCATATTTAAAAAATAATAATAGTTCTGCTGCAACTTTATTGAAACTTATGGGATGTTTAAATATTTGCTACAAGGCGTAAATTTAAAAGGATAGTTGCAGCAAGACTTTCATAAACATCTTGTTTTCTTAGTGTATATAACAAATACCAAATCATTTTTATTATTCTTTGCTGGATATCATGATTAATTTTTGCTAAATTTATACGTATATTACATGATTTTTAAAACAGCGACGTCATTATGTATATATAACATACAATAAAGGCACATTGAAGTTTTAGTGGCACCCTGTATATATCGCATGACAACAGCTAGGCGCAACACAGCAGCAAAACACTGCTAAAAAGATTACAAGCTTGGATGCTGTCTTGTTATATTCGCATATGTTTGTTGTTTGTATATGCAGCGATCAGTGTTGACAATCTGTATTGAAATATTTCTAAAAATAGGCTGCTAACAAATATAAATATTATTTACTATTTTAACATTTATATAAAATTTTCTTCTTTTTTTTATTCATTATTTGGAATGATTATAAAGTTATTGAGATATATTTAAAAAATATGTAAAAAAAAATCCCGTATTGAGATTGCACAATGCAACATTTATATTTTGATTTCGCGTTAATTGGAAAAACGTTGCGAATTTGTTTAATGTTTGTTGGCTGAGCTGTGCGTAGGTTTTCAGCATTAGTGCATTTATAAAAAGATGAGGAAGAAAAGACATATTTTTAAATATTCTTAAATATTGACAGTTAAAAACTACGTTTTGAAGTTTAAAACTAATTTTAAACAAATTTAAATTCAAAAAAATTTTATCCGAACGCGCACGTGATAATGGTGCACATAAGTGCTGGACTTCACAAGTCAAGTCATCATGATGTTCAAGTTAAATTAAAAATAAAGTATTTTTTTGTAACTGTTAATTCATAGACGGAAGACGGATTATAAAGTTATTGAGATATATTTAAAAAATATGTAAAAAAAATCCCGTATTGAGATTGCACAATGCAACATTTATATTTTGATTTCGCGTTAATTGGAAAAACGTTGCGAATTTGTTTAATGTTTGTTGGCTGAGCTGTGCGTAGGTTTTCAGCATTAGTGCATTTATAAAAAGATGAGGAAGAAAAGACATATTTTTAAATATTCTTAAATATTGACAGTTAAAAACTACGTTTTGAAGTTTAAAACTAATTTTAAACAAATTTAAATTCAAAAAATTTTTATCCGAACGCGCACGTGATAATGGTGCACATAAGTGCTGGACTTCACAAGTCAAGTCATCATGATGTTCAAGTTAAATTAAAAATAAAGTATTTTTTTGTAACTGTTAATTCATAGACGGAAGACGGATGATTTGGGATTCATTTTAAATAACTTCTTCCATTGAGCTATTTCATTCATAAAATCAGACCTGTCCATGTTTTGTTATCGATAACATTCCATGACATTCAATCCCATTTTAACTCAAATAACTATAAACGGCAATTTCGAAACTGTTGAGATCGCTGAATGCAGCCAATGTAAATCGGGCATTATTTATAAAATAAAACATTTTAAGTTCCAACGCAACTCGTCTGGCAAAACCGCTTACTCGTTGCATACATACAAAAAATGAGCACCATGTTTATACAATTTGGCCTTGTTCTTTTATGAGTATGAGAAAAAGATAAAATGCGTAATGCTACTCACTCGTGAAGAGAAAAATAAATGAGTTAAAGACAGCACTCATGAGTAGTAAAGTTTTTACTCTCCGATGATTATCCATTTATAAGTACAGAGTAAGTCGGATTTTTTTCTTTTACTCACTCATGTCGTGTGTTGTAAAATTAAATGTGTGCTTTCTCACTTATGCGGATTATGCATGAGTGCATTTATGTGACTTTCCGAACTCTGGATAAATTATCGAATTAAGACGAGCGTTGCGAACATAAGTTGTATTTAGATTTGATTAGCATTTTCTGTCTTTCGAAACATAGTTTTAACCAAGTAAATTGCCAAGAAATAGTTTATTCAAATGCAATTAAAATTTTATGTTGGTATTGTAACATATTTATGGTAAATTTGACAGATTCTGCTGGACAATATAATATAACAATAAAACAAAAATTCAATTTCGATTATAATTTAATTAAACTTCATTCCTAATACATGTATGGTAATTTCGTATTACTTTTTAATTACATGCAAACATATTCAAACAAATCTTTTCTATCCGTGTACATTTAAAAAAAAATATAGTTTTTCTCTTTTCTTTATTTATTTTGTAGTTGCAAATTCGTTAGTTCACGAACCAATACCAGTCATTCTCAATATGTAATACTTAGCTATTCTGTCCTGCACTAACTATTTGACTTTATTTCAATGATGTTAAAAATTATTGGTTCTTGTTGCAGACAGTGCACTATGGGACAGAAGCTTAGTCTAGCTCGCCGGAAATAGGAAATTGAAGTTTGTTGCAGATAGTTTAAAAATAAGTCATTGGGCCATATTAATAAAAAAAAGTATTTACTTTTAACCAAACTGATATATTTTTGAGCAAATTTTTTAATTTATTTCAGAATTTTTATAGTAAATGGTCAGTTTAACAATTTTATTAATACATACCAATTTAAAATTTTATATTTTTGAACATTAGCAAATAGTTTTTAGTATTTTAATTAAATGAAATGCGAAACATTTTGACAATTCGGAGTATTTGCTTCAAGTTTTGAGTAAAGTCGATTTTTATGAAATGGGTTACATTAAAACTGTCATAACTCTTTCAATATATACTGCACATGCAGAGTGTTAGTTTTATATTATAGGGAATTGAGAGAACTATCATCTTGTGTATCGTGTTTTTCCTGATTATTTGTCAAAAACATAAAACAAAAATTACATATTTTTTATACAAAAGTAGACATAGAAAAAAAAAGCTTCCAAATGCTCTCATAAATCTTTTTACAAACATAATGTCTGAGATGTCTTCTTTTTAACGGTGTTAAACATGTCTGCATTAGTTTGCCACACGTCATTTAAAATGAGTTTATGTTATGAGAAAAGTACGAAAATCGTAATAATTTAACTAAATTTTGTTACTTTAATATGTCAGTTTTGCCTTTTCTGTCACTATAGTTGACAAAACTGGCTCATATTTGGTATGGTAGTTAAGAATTGTGATACGTACCATAGTACCTAATATTATCAGTATATCTCTTACGATGGTAAAGTTATATAGTTTAAGAAAAATGGTAGGCGTAGCAGTTGGTCAATCACGCCCCTATTAAGAATGGTCATGTGCAATTACAGTATTTATCTAAATACCAATTATAAACAAAATATCTCATTCCAAGCAAAAGTTATAGTCATTTTACCATTTCAATTATATGACAGGTGGGCGTTGCAATGGACCAATCTTGTTCATTTTCAAGTTGAAATCTATTCATAGTCCTTGTATGCTTAGTGTAAAGTTTCGTTAAGATTGGCGCAAAACTGTATTTACGGCGAGCTAGAATTTACTTCTGTCCCACAGTGCAGTGTTTATTTAATTCTACGTAACTATACTGTTGTATGCTTTTAACAAATTATTATGAAATTTTTTCGTTTTACCCTTGATACAAATCTCAGTCGTTAGAGGGCTTATTATTGAAAGTACCTCGTAGGGTCCCACCCAAACTGGTGAAAATTTATTTTTCATATTTTGATTTTTTAGTAAAATTTTATCGCCTACTTTGAATCTTATTGGGTGTAATGAGCTTTGCTTATATTTTTCTTTGGCTCTGGCTTGATTTTGTCGTACGATTTTGTGTGTGCTTTGAATTTGGTATTTTATTATTCGGTATTATATACTGGTGAGCATTTGCGTTTAAGATTGGTTGGCATTTCAAAATCGTAACCGTATAAAGTACAGAAAGGCGTTTTCCCGGTGGACATATGCATTGTATTATTGTGTACATGCATGTATTTATCCACTGGTCTCAGTTTGACCCATCCTCTTTCGCAAAACTTCGTAAATACTGTACTAATGGTCGATGGCTCTTTCCAAAGATCCGTTGGCCTGGGGATGATATGGCGTAATATGTAACTTTTTAATTCCTAACAATTTACACGTGTCTGAAAATTTAGAAACAAAATTCGTACCATTGTCGGTTATCAATACTTTTGGTATGTTATGTCGTGTAATGATTTCGTCGTAAAATGCTTTTGCTACAGTGCTTGCTTCTGCGTCTGGGATATTTTGAAAAATCATCTGGAAACATTAATATATATTTATTTCCAGATATAGTTTCCGGTAAAATACCTACAAGATCCATGTATACTTTATCGAATGGTCGTACTGGCGTATCAGTTAGAACCACTGGCATTTTATTAAGCGTAGAAGTTTTATTTACTTGGCATTTCTGACAGTTCTTAACGTAATCTTTTATTTGTTTCTGCATACCTCTCCACTTAAATTGATTTCTGATTCTAAAAAATGTTTTGACCGCACCGTGATGACCTCCTAATGCTGAGTCGTGAAAGTGGTTGATAATCTGTATAAATTTTGAAAATGTCGGCCTAGAAGATAAGCTCTAAAATTTTTCGTTGCCCAGACTATAGCTAAAAATTCCCTTTCATTGGTGGAGTAATTTTTTCTGCTCCATAAAGGTTTTGTAAAATCTGGATATGCGAGAATGGGTAGTGAAATTATTGATTCTTTTAGTTTAATAAATGAATTTTGACAATCGTCTGTCCAAATGAATTTAACATCCTTTTTAAGTAACTTATTAATTCGTAATGATAATTTTGCCATATTGCTTATAAATTTTCTGTAAAAATTTATTAATCCCAAAAACGCCTGCATTTCTTTTTTATTTCTTGGCACCGGAATATTTTTCACGCATTCAACCTTAGAGGTCTGGTAGAGCACCTAGTTCCGAACATTTAGGTCCTAAATAGACAACTTCGCGACGCAAAAACTGACATTTTTCTGTATTTAATTTTAGATTGTGTTCCCTTAATTTCTGCAATACTCTACTCAACCTAAGTCATGTTCAGCTAAATTTTTTCCGTACACCACTATATCATCAAGATAAACAAAGCAATCTATACCCTGTAAATCTGTTAATACGTGGTTCGTTATTCTTCGGAAGGTGGCTGGTGCTCCTGTTAAGCCAAATGGCATTCTGTTAAATTCGAAATGACCCAACCCTGTACTAAAAGCTGTTTTTTCCTTATCCCCTTCTTCAACTAGTACCTGATGATAACCACTTGCCAAGTCTAAAGTTGAAAAATAGCGACTGTGACCTAATTGGTCTAATATTTCGTCTATTCGAGGAATCGGAAATACTTATTTTATTGTCACGTCGTTCAATTTACGGAAATCTATTACTAGCCTTCACTTTTTGTTACCGTCCTTGCCACTCTTTTTAGGAACCAGCAACATCGGTGAATTCCAGGGTGATATGCTTGGCGATATAATGCCGTCATCCAACATTTTATTAACCTGTCTGTTGATTTCATCTCTATGAGTGTGTGGCAATTTGTATTGCTTTTGGTTTATCGGTAGCTGGTTCCACTGTTTTGCTATTTCATGTTTAAGCGATGGCGTGTATGTTAATTCATCGCCGTCTAAATGAAAAACATCATGATACGAAATACACATATTTTGTAAAGATGTGATTTCGTCTTTATTTAAAGTCTCATCAATTTTCATTTCTTCTAATAATTTATTAATTCTGTATGTAATGTTTACTGAATTTATGCTATTTATTGTAGAATTATTGGTATCCAATTTTTTATACTGATTAAAATTCGAAAATTTTGGTTTAAAAGAACTGTCTATTATAATTTCTTTTTCCGTAGCATTTAAAACTGAAACATAAACTCGATTTTTGCTAACATTCGATATGCTTTAGCCCAAATATACTCCTGGAAAATTTCTTGTTTATGTATTAACACTGTTGGAATTTTTGTTTTTAAACGTAATGCGGTTCTCGCATGAATTTTAATTTGTTGATTGTAAAACATATTTTGTATTTCTGTCTTCGATTTCATTGGTAGTTTTATAATAAGGTTTTTATGTTTATCAAAGAATGTTATTGTTTTGTCTATCGCATTTATTACAGATCGATTCCATAAATTGTCACGTCCGATTATTCCATCAGCTGGTACGCATTGTCACTTAAACTACGTGTAGCATTAAACTTAAGCGCCCTATGTTCCTATGTTGGACTTTGGTGGAACCTAATGTTCTAACACACCCACAAAAGCTCCTTTTAAATCCTTTTGTATATTTTCGTTAAAGTCTGGCAAATTTGTCATTGCATTTTCTTTTACTATTTTTTTTTTTATTTTAATGTGGGATAAAAAATAGAGCCACAGCACTCAGACAGGGTTATATCCATTATGCTGTGACCCAGTACCCTGGTTTTTAATGATACTTCTTAGATTCATTATTGAATCTAAGAAGGCTATTGTGTGATAGAGAGTGAAGCTGATTCTCTCTCATCACGTCTGTGCCAAAGATCTGCCTTCTAATTCTAGAAAATGCTGGACAGTCACAGAGATAGTGCTCTGTGGTGCCAGTTTCTTCGTAGCAGGCAGAACATAAGGCGCTTTCGGCCAGGCCGTTCATGTGTTGTTCACATGCGTTGTGTCCCGTTAGAAGTCCCGTCAGTTTTCTGCACTCCCTTATACTTAAGGAAAGTATAAACGAGGCCGATCTTTTGGTTAACGTCGGTGTCATGAGCTTGGAGAATCTGCATTTCGTCTCATTCAGCCATCTGCTCTTGTGTGCAGAGGCGACCCAAAAGCTGATGACGAATTTTCCCATAGATGCAGGTAGTCCAAGCACAGGTTCTGGTCCAAATGGATTATCCTCAGATCCAGCACGTGCTAGTTCGTCAGATGTTTCATTGCCCGAAACTCCTTTATGGCCCGGCACCCAAATCAGTTTCAGTGTATTGTATTTACCAACACAATTGAGACGTGATCTGCATTGGCGTACAATTTTGTATGTGATGACCTGGTTGTTCAAAGCCATAAGAGCAGCCTGACTATCGCTGCAAACTGATATAGCCCTGTTCTGCCATCTATTATCCGCAATGTAGTCCATAGCCATAAGTATAGCATAGACTTCGGCTTGAAATACCGAGGCATTGTCGCCTAAGGCGAAGTGAAGTCTGCGGTCATCCGGTTCCACAAACACTCCAGCACCAGATCCCTGATCGGAGCCGTCTGTGAAAATGCGGTGTGACCCTCTACCTGGCTCACAGTCAGGCGTTAGCCAGTCTTGAATGTCAGGTTGGCAGACCTCAAAATTTCGTCTTGGTAATATTACTGTTATCATTGCATCAGAGGGCATCTCCAGTTGACAGGTGTCTAATGGAGTGTCAAGTGCAAGTGGAGATATTCCAGGGAACATTAAACCAGAAACCACCTCGTTTTAGTCTCCTGCAGCCTTTCATGGCTTCGCCTCTTATGAAGATGTCAAGTGGTGGTAAGTTTAAGATTGCATTCAGTGCTGGACCAGGTGTAGTGGGAAAGGCACCCGTAACACCCAGCCACACGGTTCTCTGAATCTTGGCAAGACTAGTTGTTACGCATTTTCGCGACAGCTTGTTCCACCAGACTACCGATGCATATGATATCATCGGTCTTATCATTGCCGTGTAAATCCATAAGGTTTTGCTCGGCGATAGTCCCCATGTCTTCCCAAAAATTCCTCTGCATTGCCAGAAGGCATTCTTTGCTCGCGAAATTTTATTTTCAACATGTTCTGTCCAAAGTAGTTTACTATCTAGAGTTAAGCCCAGATATTTTACTTCGTTTGACAGAGGAATAGTGACACCCTTAAGTACTGGTAGAGATAATCCTGTCATTATTCTTTTCCTAGTGAAGAGAACAATCCCTGTTTTGTGAGGGTTGACCGAAAGTCCGTTTGCAGTACACCAGCTGTCAATTCGGTTCAATGAGTTTTGTGTTTTAACACAGACCTCATTGAGGGAAAAGCCTGTGGCAAGAATGGCAACATCATCTGCATAGGCCTGGGAATAGACACCTGGTCCATCGAGGGGGGAGAGAACGCCTCCTTGAGGACAACCTCTATTCACCCCTGCCATAATATACTGACCGCACTCCGCCTCAGAAGTGATGGTCCTAAACATTAGCATTGACCTTAGCCATTTGACCAATGTTTCATCTATTTCATGCCTTCTGCGTCACACATTCCATCAAAAGTCGCATTATCAAAAGCACCCTCGATGTCAACAAATATGCCCTTCACGTACAACTTCCTCTGAAAAGCATGCTCGATCCGGCCAATCAGATGTTGCAATGTTGTTTCACAGGATTTTCCACGTTGGTAGGCATGTTGTCTTGATGATAGTGGGTACCTTGACAGCGATGTTTTTCTGATGTGCAACTCAACTAGTCTTTCTAGACACTTTAGTATGAAGGACATCATACTAATGGGTCTGAAGCTCTTGGCTATGGAATAGTCTTCTCTTCCAACTTTAGGAATGAAGGCTACATTAACTAAACGCCAGGATGTCGGAATGTATGCCCATGCGAGACTTGCTCTAAAGATCTTCTTTAGGCATGGTAGCAATTGGGTTATACCTTCCTGTAGCATGACTGGGTAGATGCCATCCGGTCCAGGTGACTTGAAGCCATCAAAAGAGGCCACTGCGTATTGGATAGCTTCATCGTACACAACCAGTCTGGCAACCTGCCAGTCATGTTTTGTCACATTAGAGTTGTTATTGCAGTCCACAGTGCTGGGATTACAAAGAGGCCCTATGTGGATTTGATTTCCCGGAAAGTGAGTCTCAACTAGGACACTGAGTGCCTCTGTCGTAGACTCAGTATAGGAGCCATCAGGTCTCCGCAGTGAGTCCAGTCGAGCAGTTCGGTCTCTTTTAAGAAACTTGACCAATCTGCTAGTCTCACTGCAGGATTCGATGCTACTGCAGAAGTCTTTATAAGAAACACTTTTCGATTTACGAATTCGTTTCTTATACTCTTTCTGCTTAGCTCGATAAAGAAACCAGTCAGAGTCTAAGTTGCTCCTTAGTGCCCTATTTAGAAGCTTTCTGGAATCCTTGCGCAAGGTTTCAAGTCAAGCGTTCCACCAAGGAACGGGAGGTCTAGATAACGTTTTTCGTACCGGACATGTTCGTACAAAACTAGAATTTATGACATCGTTCATAATTTGAACGGACGTCTCAATACTTTCTTTGGTACGAATTCTGACAGGAATATTGAGGGAATTCTCAAGTTCATGTCTGAAGCGTGCCCAGTTCGTTTTTCTAGGGTTTCTTACCGTCATAGAGGGCAGCACCTCTCGGTCAGTATGAAACTCGATATACCTGTGGTCCGATAAAGAATCTTCTTTAAGAACCTTCCAGTTAAAGATTGACTCTCTCAGTCTACAGTTAGACAAAGTAAGGTCAATCACTTCCTGTCTTCTAGCAGTCACAAAAGTGGGTTTATTACCAGTGTTGTGAATGTTCAGATTGGAGGTCATGATGAAGTCAAGGAGTCTGGTACCTCGTGCGTTGCATTTACTGCTGCCCCACACAGTGTGTTGAGCATTAGCGTCACAGCAAAGAATAAGGCCGGTCTCCTTAAGATCACAGTACTCTATGAGCTCAACAATTGCCTTTGGCGGAGGAGGCAGTAGTGAGTCATAGGGGAAGTAGCCTGAGGCGACAATCAGATGTTTCCATCCACTATCGCTTTCATAACTCACTTTGGCTGCCACCAGGTCTTGCCCACAGAATTGGGTTCACTTGGTGACAGCAAAGTGTTTCGATACTATAAGACAGCTTCTAGGCCTTGCGGCTTGCTCATCGTATAGTATGGTTTCACCACGTAGTTCACTAAGACCACAGATGCGTTTGTTATACACCCATGGTTCTTGAATAGCTGTGATGTGAGGTAATGTATTCTTTTACTATACTGGCATCAGCTCCTGAGTCTACCAGTAAAATAAGTCTTCCATTTTTAGCTGCCTCACAAGGTACTTCAATGAAAACGTCACTTACATTTGATAAATCCAAGCTATCTCCTTACCCACTACATATTATGCGATCACCTTCTTCTTCCTTTAATTCATATTTTAATTCATTGGTCTCCTCTGTTCTATGGAAATGCAATGGAGTAGTAAATTTAATCACATTCGGCCCTATATTATTATTATTATTCGCACATCTCCAATTAGATTCGTGACCATAAGTTCCACATTCGTAGCAGAAAGGCGTATTTTTTCTAATAATACAATCATCCCTAATATGCCCCAATTTACAACAAAATGTTCATGTTGGAACACTCCTTTTATAGTTGCTTTCATTATTTATTTGTTGCAATTTTACGCTTGACTGTGTTATCTCACTAATCTTTTTACTGTATTTGTTACTTGCAATTTCCAAAACCATGGATTGGAACTCATCTAATCGTCTTCCAAACGTCCTCAAACTCTAGTTACTATTTGGATAAGCATTTTTAAGCTCTTCCAGTACTTATTCTAAAGAAATTTCATTTAAGTACGTATTTTTTAACAACTCGTATAATTCTTCTATTTTTTGAAACTGTTTTGTCCTTACTAATTTATAGGCATCTGCCTCCAAACGTAACCTAACGCATTTAATAAATTCTTCACTATCTGATTTATTAATTTTAAGCTTAGCTGTTTCACAACATTCAATAAATTTATATAATTCTGTTTCTAATAATGAAGATTCCGCCCCAGAAAAGTAAAAAACAACGTAATGAACGCGTTTCAATACATTTTCAGTACCCATTATTAGTGTTTATTATTTTTCCATTTACTTAATCATATAATTAACTATACCTTTCTTAAATAAATTATTTATTTTGTTACTAGTTTCATATTAAATCAACTTTTAACCATTATTTCATTGATCTATTAATTTTTTACTACATTATTTATCACATTTTTATGTTTCATTATTTAAACTTTTTAAACTATATTTCAAAATCATATCAACATATTATTTATGAATCCTAAATTAATTTATTTGCTAATTTTTTTTTTTAATTTTCCAGTTTTGTTCTTATTTAATTTCGCAACATTAAAAAAACATTGCTGTATCAAATTTCTTATTTTTTTTTCAATTTATTTAAATTAACAATTTTATTAATCATTATCATTAAATGTCTCAAACTATTTTATATTGTTTCACAATTACTTTAAAAATGTTCTTCAATATATCAATTAATCAATTTTATAAAACATTTATTTTACTTATTTAATTTCCTGATTTATCAAATTTTATCATTTATGTAATTCATTTCACAATTTTATTTCACAGTTCTATTAAAAGTTTATTTTATTCCACAATTTATTTCAAAATGTTCAATTGTTTTTTATTTTATTTTTTCAATTGTCAATTTTCATAATTCCATTATTTTTTGCTTATTAAAATTCTCAAATATTTCTTTTGTTTTATATCACAAATTCACAATTTTTTTTTATATTATTTTCACATTACTTACAAATACAAAAATTTTTTTCCATGATCCAAAATAGTTATTTCTTCCAATATTAGTCTCCATCCAGTCCTTCTCGTCCCTTCGGAGTTGATGTATGGTCCGAAAACCGGCTGCTCCAAAATGTTGTATGTTAATGTCCTTCTACTAGGACTTTAACTTCCTTGATCCTTTTTATACTTACTAAGTCCCTTTTTATGTGTTTATTATTTAATAAAACACGAGTCTTTTTACTTTCAGACACTTTATTTCGTTTTTAAAGGTTTTTACACGTATACTTATAACAAGTTTTTAGAACTGGATCCTTCGCCTTATCGGAAACAATTCATTTTTAGTCTATACTTAACTTCTACATAACACCTCGTATTCTTATAATTTCACAATAAATTGAGTAATTTCATCATGCTAAAATAACTAAGTCAGCATTTATTTGTATGATCAGAGTGACCTATTTATTGTGGACGTACTATACTGGCTATGTTAAGTGTTGTGCCAATACAATTAAATGTTGTCTGTGTTTAACATGCATAATTCTTAACCCTATAAATATATCTTCAAGAAAAATATACTGGTTAAAATTATATTGTGGATCGTAAGTATGCTGTAAGCTTTTCGACTATGATACACAATAGTAGATCATATGTTAACAGTAAGCTCTAAAATTATTATACACAACAGTGTAAGCCTCGCCTCGGGGCTTTTTGACTGGCAATTACGTGGCAAATAAGAATTTTTCGCATTATATAGAACAAACACTTTAATGGCAAGTATGTGGCTACCACTTAAGTTGCCACAAAGTGGTTACTTGGGAAATTTTTTTATACACTAAGAAAACAAAGATGATTACCAGAAATATCACAGCCCTAAATATCAAGTTATTTACAAATTATTTAGATCGTCTTTGAGACAACCATCTCTCAAACATCCGTCAAATACGATAAATATTGCTAACAACCATCTTTCAAATTTACGATTATTTATAGCAACATCTTACAAATAGGAAGATAGGATATTTGGAAAAGGTACTCCATTAGAATTCGCGGAGTAATTTTTATTGAATTGAAAGAAAATGAATCAAATGTTTTTTTTTTTTAATTTATTATAATCCATTTCTTTAACATGTTGTTGTGATATTTTTTTAATTTACCTTGAATTTCTAATATTCCCAATATCCAATAGTCCCATTCATCATCTTTATAAAAATTTAATAAAAATTTATTAAGTACCCCATGATTTCTTTCTATCGATCCCAATGTCTCTAGATGATACGGTGCACTAAAGTTCTGTTCAATATCTAATAGGTTACATATTTCAGACATTAATTGGTTGGTAAACTCTGTACCTCTATCCGGTTTTAAAATTTTAAAATTGCCATATGTTAATATAAACTGTTCTACTAAAGTTTTAGCTACAGTTTTTGCATCTTTTGTCTCCATTGGACATGCTACTAAATATTTGGTTAATTCGCATTGTATCGTAAGTATTTATCTATAATGATTCGACAATCGTAAAGGACCTACGGTATCTATCGATACTACTTCAAAACTTGTTCCTGGCGTGTCTGTTAAAGTTAATTTCTCTTTTGTATGTTTCGTTTGTTTATTTATCTTACATTGTTCACAATTAAGTACATATTTTTATCATTTTGCTCATATCTTTCCATACATATCTGTTTTAATTTTAAAATTGTTTTTCTAACACCTAAATGACCTCCGTGTGTAGAATTATGATACTCTTTAATTATTTTTTCTAAATTTTGATTCGCTATTAAGTACTACCTTGACAATGCATCTGCATTGGTGTTCATCTTTCCTTTCTTATATATAATCTCAAAATTGTAATCACATAAATCCAATCTTATTCTAGACATTTTTGACGACGGATTTCTATGAGAGAAAAGTGATACTAATGGTCTATGGTCAGTGATTACAGAAAATTTTCTACCATAGAGGTATGTCTAAAGAAATGTATACCCCTGTGGATAGCTAAAAGTTCCTTCTCTATTATTGGTTTATTCAAGTCAAGTGACTTGCTTGCGTATGAAATTGGTAAATCGTAACCAACGTCACCTTGTGACAATACTGCTCCTAATGCATAATTCGAAGCATCTGTGGTTAGCACAATTGGTAAAATCTGGATATTGTAAAATTGGTGGATTGATAAGTTGTGATTTTAATGTATTGAATGATTCTTGACAATTTTTGTCCCAAACAAACTTTATGTTTTTCTTTGAAAGAGCGTTTACATTTTTTGCTATATCTGCAAAGTTTGGAATAAAACGTCTGTAATAATTACAAAAAGCCACAAATCTCCTTACTTCATCTGCATTTTCAGGGATTGGATAATTTTTTATTACATTGTTTTTATCTGGAATAGTTTTGATTCCATTATTAGTTATAAGATGACCGAGATATACGACCTCAACCTTTAAGAAACTGCATTTATTTGCATTTAGTTTTGAATTAAATTTTCTCAATCTATGAAATACTTTTGTTAAATTATCATTGTGATGTTTCAAACTACATCCAAAGACAATGATATCATCGACGTATAAAAAACCTTTTGCATCTAGACCACTTAATGCGATCGTCAGCATTCTTTGAAAACTATTAGAATATATTTTCAAACCAAAAAGTAATCTTTTAAATTGAAAATTACCATTTCCAGTGGAAAAAGATGTCAGTGGTCTCGATTCCTCAACTAAATTTATCTGGTGGAATGAACTAGTCATGTCCAATGTTGAAAAGTATTTTGCTCATCCCAACTTGTCGAGCACATATTCTTGTTAAAGGAAATTTATCGTTAACGATTTTATCGTTTAACTTTCGAAAATCTACGACTAAACGCTATTTCTTTTCATCAGTAGTTGATTTCTTGGGTACTACGAGCAATGGTGAGTTGTACGGACTTACCGAATGCTCAATAATGTCTTCGACTTTGCTCATTTATCTCTTTCATTTGCGTTAGTCTATAATTTTTTATATAAACGGGTGTTAAATGTGTTGTTTGTATTTATTGTGTGTAAAAATTGTTTACACTAAGTTTCTCACCAGAGAGATGAAAAATATCCTGATATTCTTTAAAAATATTAATTAATGATTTTTTTACAACTGGATCGCTACTGCCTATGACTAAATTCTCCAATAGAGTATGTAGCCTGTTCTCATTTTTGTATTTATTTCATTGTAAGAAAAAATATTATAATTTTTTAAAGGTTGTACTTTACAATCGAGGCTCTTTAAAATTGAATCAGTATAAGTGGTAATTAATAATTTTACATGTGCTCCTTTTTATGGTATTAAACTGTTTCCTATGCCTTTCGTATATAATGGTTTTGAAATCAATTGTAAAATAAACTCTTGGTTATTTATATTGAACGCAATGAAAATGTCTCATAATCTATTCGACACATAAACTTTGCTAAAACATCACGCCCTAAAATTCCATCAGTTGTGATTGGAAAATCATTATCAACTATATAAAAAATATGTTGAATACTTTCTGTCATAATTGACAAATTCAAATTGACAAATTCAAATTCTCGTTATTCCAGTTAATTTTGACATCTCTCCTGTATTAATATTGAGAATTTTTTTATTTTGCACACAGAGACATCCGCTCCTGTGTCTATTAAAAATTTCAACTCTTCAGTATTGGTTTTACATTTTAATATTATATAAATGTTTAAATTCTCCGATATTTCAAATATTCTTAATTTTGGTGGTGGCCTCTCTGGGCAACGTCTTCTGCTACCCGGCCTTCGAAGTTTGCCTGGTCGTTAGTGTAAAAATATGACCTATATGTATTGTTTTTACTTCTGTTGAAATTGTTGTTACTATTTTGATTCGCATTACTATGTCCCCTACTAGGATTATTATTAAATCCGACGCTTCTATATGAATTATTGTTGTTATGATTGTTGTTGTTTCTAACATTATTATTTATGGAGTTGCTATAGTTATTATCAGGGCTCGGGTGGAACCGGAACTGGAACCGGAACCGGACCGGAACCGTTTCATTTTAATAGAACCGGAACTGGAACTAAAACCGTTTTTTTAATTTTTTATGGAACCGGAACTGGAATTGTTATTTTGTTTTTTATAGAACCGGAACTGGAACAGAAAACCAGAACCGGAACTGGAACCATTACTAAATTAATTAGATCAGAAATTAATATATCAAAAAAATAATAATTAAATCAATTTGGACATTGAACTTGGAAACAAAAACAAATATAAATTAAGTTACACATGTGGACAATGGCATTTTAAAAATGTTGAGCTTTGCACATTTTCTTTATACATATTGATTGTCATAAAAATATGTTTTGTATTTTTGACAAATATTTTATTCACTTATTTCTCAAAAGATGTATTTTATAATTAATGTTAACGTTTTACTAATGTTTTTTTTTTTTTTTACAAATTAACCAACGCTCAGGGGATGCCCCCTATTCATGCAATGCACAGTGTTGATCGTAAGATGGGATGATAGGTTAAATGGAGGGTGGAAAGATGGAGTAGTGTCGGTGAATGTTTGTTTTGAACTTGCCAATATCAAAAATGTCGGGAAAAACAGACGCAGGGAGATTGTTACACAAACGTATCGTGCGACTGAAGAACGAATTCTCTCGGTAATGCGTGGTTCTATTGAGAGCCGAGTGAACTACGAAGGGGTGGGCTTGGTTCGATGCCCGAGTAGAACGAGAGGACACACGACCTGGTGGAATCAGGCCATGTATTTCCCTCGAACACTTACCATTGTAATACCTATAGAACAGGCTTACACACCCTACGGTCCTTCGGTGCTCAAGAGAACCAATAGAGGATGAAATATTTTCATCCCCTATTAAATATATTGCACGCTGTTGGATTCGATCCAGGAACTCCAAAGAAGATTTTGAAGCCCCTGCCCATATGTGCGAAAACATAATTGAATTTTGACATTGAACTATAATATCAATGTTATGACAATGGATTAACAAATAAAAATACACGTCAAAAATAAAAATACACGTGTATCATCATTTTAAAAATTGGGGCTTAAAAACTTTTTTATGGTTAGTTAAAGTGGGTTAAACATTAAATGCAATAATATGAAAAAACTAGTGTAACTCAATATATTATTTAATTTTTTATCATCGAAGACTTGTAATCAAATAGTATATACTTGTTATAGATTACGTTAACCCATTATCAACCCATTTAACCCTTTTTGACGTTTTCTTTTAAAAATATTAGATAAATCGTCCTAAATAAGGTTTTAAAGTGTTTAATGTCATACGAAAAAATGGCTGAACAATTTCTTGTGTTCTCCAAATACATGTAGCATACAAGGATTAATCGAGATAAGGACATTTTTTTTAATATATATTTTTTTTCATATATACTTGTGGAGATATTTTAAAATCGAAATATCTTAATTAGTTACAAATAGTTGCAGATAAACTAATCAGTACATAAGTATTTGGTTGATCCGAGATGATCCAAACAAGTTCTATTCCATTGATAATACATAATTAAAAAAAAAACTTAAAAATTAAAAACTTATCTTTTATCCATATCTACCTCAATAAATAGAACTAAAATACAATTTTTAACTTAAATTGTTTGCATTAATGTTCTTAATATAACAACTAAAAATTATTAGATTCCAATCAAAAATGGTGATTCTACAGAGATTTGGATACAGCATTGACAATTACATTTTTTTGGTAAAGTAATATTCTATACAAATAAGCTCACTTTAGATGACCGTAGACCGTATGTCCTTGGGTCAAATGACTTGCAAAGATGATTTCCTACATTATTGATGTGTCCAAATTACGAAAAACAAAGAAAAAATTTTAAATTCCAAAAACGTTAGTTACCTCCAATGCGAGCTTTTAGACTGTGTTTTTCCCAATGTGCGACGTTTGAATACAATCACAAATTGTTTTCTATAAAAGTTTATTTTGCACATTATCATGTATCTTTTAGGTTTTTTTCGTTTCGCTCTTTGATTCGAACGTTTGTTCAATAATTTTGTTTTGCTAACTATTTTTTTTGATATACAAACATTTTTTTTACCTTCGCGTATGATTTATATAAAACAACTCTCAAAACAAACGTATTCAACGTTTCGTTTGATACATGAATTAAAAATTGTAGTCCCACGTTATTCAACCGATTTTGAAACAAATTGTAGCCGATATCGTTGTTACCAGAAATAAATGATCAGTGGGGTAAGTATAATAAATTGTCGCCTGTTCGAGCTTAATGGCTGCCTTTTGAAACTATTTCCTAATATTCTACAAATTCTGTCACCCAAATTCCTTCGTTAAAGGTTACTAAGTTTTGTCTAATTTCTAAAGTGTCGCCTGTCCATGATTCTACGTCCGTCTTACACCACCCCTATACTCATTTTGGTAATGTTAAAGATAAAATATCAATATTTAATATCAAGGATTGAAACCGTAACCGAAACCGATATCCGTTTAAAACCGTTTCATTTTTAAAACCGAAACCGTAACCGAAACCGTTATACGAAAATCAGAAATAAACCGATATCCAAAACAGAAATAAACGGTTTCGGTTTTATACCGGTTTAAAACGGTTTTTAAAAAAGTATAAAAAGAAACAGAAAAAAATATTTTATTGTATATAGAAGATCTTACATACAAGGCATGTTTTAATGTCATTTTATATAATTTGGAATTACCGAAATAAAAATTTCTTGCTGTAACAAAAAATATTCACGTTTCTTTTTTGAGAGACAATATTTCCAAAACAACGGTCTTTGGTATAAAATTTGTTTTTTTTTAGCGGCAGAACAAGAGCAAGTTTTTATCATTTTAATGTATTTATTATGTTTTTAAGGTAATAATGAAATTCAAAAGAATTCATGATATTACTAATTATTTAACAACAAGTAACAATGGAAAGCGTGCAAAATATTTATGAAGATGTGTGTTTTTATTTTTTTTTCAAGGCTAATGAATATAAGCATCTTAAAAATAAGGTCTATGAAGCAATTTTGAAGCGGTAAATAGCTTCAAAAGTGCTTCAAAAGTCGCTTCAAAAAGATAAAATAGACAAAACAATGTTTTTTTCTCTTTTCTTCGCTACGCTAGTTCGTACATCGATTGTGCGTAAGCACTGTGCTATGCACATTTTTATTTTTGTTTTACTTTTATACATAGTTTTTTTGTTAATTGTAAAATCATGAAGTTTTCTTAGGTTAAGTTCTATGTGCATTAATTCATTTAACTTATAAAACCAAAAAAAAAAATATATGAACATTTTCACAGTGTACCACATTTAGCTGATATTGCCTTTTGTGTTTTTGTTTTCACAAATCTGCTTTTGATAGAATTTTTGGCGGGACTTTTTTTTACCACAAAGAAAACTCGTTGTTGTTGCCAACTAGATAGCTGTACTAGATACATACATGTAGTGTGGTGCCATGCGACTGTCTGTTGTCATGCGTTTGTACGTTGTCATGCGTCTGTTGCCATGTGATGATACAGGATAGCAACGAAGAATTGTCGTTGTGAAAGTGTGTGTATGCGCATCGTAATTCGTTATTGAAAATAGAAATATGCCTACACGAAATATTCCTGAATTGTGGAAATTTACTTTATTTGGATGGGTATTGTACAAAATTCTTCTTATTCTTATAAAGTTCAAGAATATTTACCGATGCATTCTTGTTGATCTAGTTTAAGGTTTTTTTCTCGGCTCTCTTCTGCAATTCAGATCATATATGAGGTGAAGTCATAATGTTGCTTTTTATTGGTTTGTGGTCACGATTGAAGTTTTTTTTTATTGGCGAAATCAATTAAATAATTCATATAACACAATAGTTGCACTGACATTACGTTTGTTGCTTAAATTACGTTTCCCACTTTATCCCAGAAAATGATTCTTACTTTACCACAATATCACAATTTGAACATAACTTAGCACCATATAAACAATGTTAGATTATTTCCAAACCAGTTTTTATTTCAAAAGATATACAATATTCGATCATTTTAAACACAACCAGCGCTCTTTTTTTCACTTGGTTCGATATGCAGAAAATATATTAATTTTATTATAACTATGGATGAAAAAGTTGATGCCATATTGAGAAGCACTTGACAATTGTTTTTATTTTTTAAATGCAAAAACATGGTCAAAAATTGCAATTGCCGACATTAATTACCCCATGTTCCACTTTATCCCAGGTTTTTTGTTGAAGGCATTGAAAATTATGAAATATTTTATACAAAAACCGAAATTAAAACCGAAACCGTAACATGGAACCGGTATACCGAAACCGTTTCGTTGTAAAAACTTTAAACCGAAACCGTAACCGAAACCGAAATCGAAACCGTTATTCCTTTAGGTTTCAATCCTTGTTTAATATATATTATTTTAAACATTTCAGATAATCTTTAAACCACACCATCGGGTAAGATGATTTTTAGCTAATAACTTAAAATTGTGTTGTTTCATCTTACCATACATGTTGGTGTTAAATAAATACGGAATGTAGTTAAAATAAATGAAGATGTAGTAATGTATCTTCATATTTCGGACGTATTAAAAAAGAAAAAATGTAATTATTTTCAATACAAAAAAATTGTATATAAATTCAGTAAAATTATGTAGTTAATTGCATACAAAATAACTACATCAATGAAGTAAAAACGAATACATTTGTGTATGGACGTAAATCAAATACATATGTATTTATTTTAAAGACATTTTTCTTCTTTTTAATATAGTTTTTTTCCTTGTACACACCCAGTATACCAAACTGTTTCGATATCGCATGTCGATATGTTGCGAAATGTCGAAGATTTTTTCCGATATCGATGCCATTTCTCGCAATGATAATATAGGAAAAATTCATACCAAAACGGTCGGCCGATATCGAACCGAGAAAATGAAAGATTCTCGTTACTAGAATTATTTCAGAATCGAAGCGTTCTAGAAGCTCTTGACGACAGAATGGGGCTTTCTGATTGGTTTAAATAAATGCGTCATCTATATATGTCATCCGCAATGACAATAAAAAAAAACAGAAGAAATAAAAAAAAAATGTCTTTACCTATCTCTATTTTTTTATTATGTCCTTCGCATCATGGTCGGCACCGCATCGCATTAACATATTTTTATACCCTACACCTATGAGGTACAGGGTATATTAACTTTGTGCATATATTGTAACGCCCCTTAGGAGGCGTGTCCGGTATGGAAAAGTATATATATTCTTGATCAGCATCACTACCCGAGTCCGTTTAGCCATGTCCGTCTGTCTGTCTGTCTGTCTGTCCGTCTTGCTGTATTGCTGTCCGAATACAGAATAACTTGACAAATACTGATCAGAATGCGATGAAATTTGGACTCAATATATTTTAGCCAAAAGTAGGAACTGAGTTTGAAAATGAGCCAAATCGGTCAACGGACACGCCCACCTCCCATACAAGTCACTTTTATATAACTCTTTCGGAACTAATAACTCGAAAAGTATTCAAGGTATAGTTTTAAAATTGAAAACGTATTCTTATAATTCATCTATAAATATGTGGTCCAAAAATGGGCGTGACCCGCCCACTTTTTTTTTTCATTATTTCCCGGGTTTTCATAGCGGAAATTTGATCCGTAAATTATTAAAATCAAATCTATGAAATATTAGCCTTTCAAAATTTTAACTATAGGCGTGGTCCGCCCAATTATATTTTAAATTTTTTTTTTTTTGTTTTTTATACTTTACATAAATTTTTTAATTTATGGGGATATAAGACGTAAATTTCTGATATATGAATAATATTCTGAGGGTGGGGAGGTTCAGCATAATTAAAAATTTAAAATTAAGGTATACAATTAAATATTCCTCATTAATATCTCCACCAAAGGTGTAGGGTATTCCATAGTCGGGCCCGACCGACTATAAAAATCCGCCCCATGTGACCGAACTTACCCATGTGACCAAACTTTCCCAACTCGTTTTCTATTGAATTTAATTACGTAACACAATTACTAACCATCATCTTTTTCCATTGCATTTTATTTTCTGTCAGTTGCTCCTACTGGGTATTCTATATAAATTTGTCGTATATTATTTTCATATTCAATTCCAATTAAAACAAAATAGTTTTCGAAAATGAGTCTACGAACTTAGCATGTGTTGACATTTTTTTTTTTATTTCTGAACGAAAATATTTCTGACATCAAAAACAAAAATAAATAAAAAATGAAAATTCAAAGCTCACTATTTTCATACATTTATTTTTAATGAAATAAAGTGAAATTTACATAAAAATATAAAAAAATAATGTCCAATCTATTTATTTTAAACGAAAGTAAATACAGCCATAAAGAACAGGTCACTGGACACCTGGTGACCTTATTTTTAAAATCGCAAACGAGTCGCAATCATGAGTTCTAACATTTATTAACAAAGAAGCGAAAATCGTTGCTTTTATAATAATGAAATTGACCTAAATCTTTCGGACACTGACATTACTTGAACGCAATAGGGTGTTCCAACTGTTTGGACCTGTATATTGTTATCAAAATTATATCCAGGAGACGAAAGCAGGCATGTACCTGAAAGGAGGTACAACTGTATGCGAAAATCTTCGTAGATAATCAAAATGTCAGTTTATAAAAAAACAAAAATTAAATAATTAAAAATTAAGAATAATGCAAAAATTGTTTTATAATTTTACAATACCTAAATCTATATGTTCTGTTTATATTTTAAATATTAAGTGGTAATGAATTCCAGAGTCGAATTGCTTAATGAAAAATAGTCTTTGCGATTGTAGATAGTCAAATTTTAGCAAAATTAAATTGAGGCTTCTATTAGAAACGCTAAGACGTAGCTTATCAGAAAGATATGATGCAGTTTTGGAATATAACAACTTTTGCAGAAATATGCAGTTTCATATATCCAGATAGTTTATAATGCTACAAACTAAAATGCCCTTACTTACATCTCCGACATGTGAAAAACATAAAGGGAAAAACGTATAGCGTCACATTATTAAAATCTCCTTATAGGAGGTCAGGAGAAAATGTTGTATATTTTTACTTACTTACTTAAATGGCCCTTACAACCGTGGGTCGGTTTTGGCCGCTGAGATGAAGCCGCGCCAGTCGGATCTGCATTGCGCGCGCTGACGCCAGTTAGAAATACCAAGCGTTCCCAGGTTGTCCTCAACTTGGTCTTTCCAACGCAGATTTGGTCGCCCTCTTCTACGCTGGCCACCTTCGAGTTTCGATTCAAGCACCTTCTTGGCTGGAGTGTTTTCATCCATTCGTTCGACATGACCTAGCCAGCGAAGCCGCTGGATCTTGATGCGCTTGACTATGTCAATGTCGTCGAATAACTCATACAGCTCGTGGTTCATCCTGATTCGATACTCGTTAGCAAAGCAGATAGGGCCAAAGATTTTACGGAGAATCATTCTCTCGAACGCTCCCAGTACTCTCTCATCGCCAGCGTCCATGTTTCTGCACCATAAAGTAAGACGGGCATGATGAGTGACTTGTAGAGCGTTATTTTTGGCCGGCGAGAGAGGGCTCTGCTTCTCAATTGCCTACTGAGCCCAAAGTAGCACCTGTTGGCAAGAGTTATTCTCCGTTTGATCTCCAGGCTGACGTCGTTGTTGCTGTTTACGCTGGATCCCAGATAGACGAAGTCCTTCACAATGTCGAACTTGTGGGTGTCAAAATCAGCTTTTTGTCCAAGACGCACGGACTCTTTTTTGCTTGTTGACACAAGGAACTTTGTCTTGTCCTCGTTCACCGCTATTCGACGCGACTCTTTCTCCAATATGGAGAATGCTGCGCTGACTGCTCGTGTGCTCTTGCCAATGATATCAATATCGTCGGCATATGCGAGCAGCATGACACTTTTGTTGAGGATAGTGCCGCTTTGACGGAATTCGGCAGCTAGAACTATTTTCTCCATCAATAAGTTAAAAAAGTCGCACGATAGGGAGTCACCCTCTCTGAAACCTCGTTCGGTATGAAATGGCTCGGAGAGGTCTTTTCCTATTCTCACTGAGCAACGTGTGTTGCTCAGGGTCATCCTGCAAAGCCTTATAAGTTTCGCAGGTATACCGAACTCAGACGTATAATCGTTCGCTTATCGGAGTGTCGAAGGAGGCTTTATAGTCGACTAATAGGTGGTAGGTGTCGATCTGTTTTTCTAGGGTCTTTTCCTGGATTAGGTGCAATCTGGTCTATGGTGGAATTTCCAGATCTGAAGCCGCACTGATAAGGTCCAATCAGTCTGTTGACGATGGGCTTCAGTCTTTCACATAATACGCTCGATAGAACCTTGTATGCGATATTGAATAGGCTGATCCCACGGTAGTTGGCGCAGATAGTGGGATCTCCTTTCCGTTGTATCCGTTGTATATTCTAGATGGTTGAATAATTTCTTTTATACTTATTTATTATGAACACTTTATTTTTAGAAAAAACACTTTTATTATGTGCACTACCTCCACTTGAGGTTGGTTAAACTACAATCTTTTAAATTGCAACGAAAGGTATTAACAATATATAACCTTCGTTGCAAGCTTTTCTTAAATTCTATTTTCACTATATTCTAGTGAGTTTTCACTTTCACTCAATTTTGGTGTACGTGACTTTTGAAGAAAGTCCGACTTGCAGTTTTTGGCTGACACCAATTGCGAAATATCAGAATTGTTGGCACTCGCTGCTTCACTTATTTTAACATAGACCCAAAATTATACAATGAAAAATTATATTGCAAGCCTCTTGAAAGAGGTGTGGTCTAAGTAATGCTTTAGCGCTTTGCCAAATTATTGCCAGCTTCTGTTAACTGTGCAAGCTAACCTGAAAAAGGTGTGTTCTATGCAAAGCTTAGCGCTTTGCCAAATTATTATCATTGTTGCCAACGTGAAGCGTTGGGACAATGCTATGAACATGTTGCTGTACAACATGATATAGAAACATGATGCGCTCAACATATGTACAGCAACATCCAAAACTGAATGATAGTGAAGAACCATAAAGAAAAGAAAAATGTATGCGCTAATTCACAACATTCCTCCCCCCTTATGGAAAAAAAATTATTATTAATATTAACATGGTGATAATAAATATAATATGTTATTTTTTTTTTAATTTTTTTTTTTTTTAGATTTTTTCTTTTTTTATATATATTATTTCTTCTCTTTTTTTATATATTATTATTTGTTTTTTTTTTAATATCTTTTGTTTTATACTTGTGTAATATTTGTTCATACTTATAACCTGAATATAACCGATTTCATATTTGTAATTGGATGATAATTATTATACATATATATATATATATATATATGTATATAGATAAACTTGTTCAATTTATTTTACTTATACGTGTTTTCCATGTGTATTGAGTGTGTGTTTGTTGGTATTTTAAAATGAATATATTGAATTGTTGATATCAGAAAATCGTTACTACATCGCTTCTTCTATATGGGCGATGAAAGACATAATACTTTGACTTTTTATATACATTTCCAAGATCAATGTTGAATATTGTTTTCTGCATCTTGTTTCTGGCAGTTGTAGTTTTATGATTAAAATTCAATCACGGCAATCTACTTGTGCTTGGTATAACAACAAGTTTGCTCCTAGTGCATCCTTCTACGTCCTCAAATATGCTGCCACTCTGCTTCATTTCTTCGGTTTTCTTTACTTTATTTGAATCTGCTGGATCTCTGCTTCACTTCTTCTTCTTGTTGATAACACCCAGAGCTCATTCCACATGTCCCCATTAAAGTCCCAAGACCCCAACGATAATCTATGCGTCTTCTGAGTATCCAGCGCTGTTGGTCATTCTAAATAACAATTTTTTGTGCACTCGCATATTTCAAATTTACATGAAGATTTTACAAACAAGTAATTTAATTTTATTTTTAAACTCTTCCAAATGTGTGGTGTGGTACTAACTTATATAAACTTAATATAATTTTCGTATAATATATAATTGTTCATGTGACATGGCGTGTGCTAAAAGATTTATTTAAAATACTTAAATTACTTGAAATATAGTGTGCACATTATTTGAAGTATTACTATTTAGTGTAGTACTAGCTTTTATTAACATAGTGTAATTTTAGTGTAATTATGTATTTAGCCCAATGGCTAAGATCGTCGTCTTTTATGCGGAGGGACTCAATGCGGTGGATTCAATCCCCCTTCAATGCGCAAAATTAAAAAAAAATATTTCATATAATTTTTTTTTATATAAATATATATGTCTATAAAATATATTGTACATTAAATATATTGTATATACATATATTTATTATTTTAAATCTTCTCAAAAATTGTTGTATTAATTATATAATACCCCTTATTTTTTTTTCATACATATATTTCTTTTCGTTTATTTTTTTTTTTTTTAAATTAATATTATTTTTTTTTTTAATACCCCTTATTTTTTTTTCAATTAATAGCTAATACCGTTATTTATATTTTTTTCTATATATATATATTTTTTTCTTCTCTTCTTATATTCTTCTTTTTTTTCTCTTTAATAAACATTTTTATACCTCCTTTTTTTTAATTTTAGTTCTTTTTTTTACATATTTTATTTTTTTATATATATATTTTTTTTATCTCTTTTTTCTCTTTAAAAATTGAATAGTTAATATTACTTTCTTTTTTTTCTTCTCTTTAATTAAAATTTGTATCTCCCCTTTTTTTTAATTTAATTCCTCATTTTTTTTCATGTTTATTATTTTTTTTTTGTTTTCATTTTTTTATCTCTTCTTATTATATTTTTTCTCTTTTTTTTCTTTAAAATTTAAAAATTCCTTTAAAAAAAAATAATATTTAATACCTATATATATATATTTTATTCATTTTATTTATTTTACTAATATGTTTCCTCTTTTATTTTTTCAATTCAATTATTAAAACGTTTTTTTTTTATTTCAACTACACTAAACAATTTAATGTATAAATCGCTTTTTTTTATTTTAAATTCTTTGCTTTTATTTATTACCTGTTTTTTTTACAATTGATTTATTCTACTAATATATATTTTTTTTTGTTGTTCCTTTTTTTAATTTTAACTGTACTAAATATTTATATATCTCTCTTTTTTTAATTTTAATACTAACTGATATTTTTCTACTTTAAGAAATTTAAATTATTATAAGTAAGTTCTTCAAATTCATTTAAAATTTATTTGTTATATTCAAACTTATTCAAATTGAATTATATTAATATACAAAAGTACCTATAATTTCTCTGCATGTAAATAAATATAATTAGAGTTGCGATTTATTTTCTAAACATGTTTAATATTTTATTATATTATTTTTGTGTACTTATATAAGTCACATTATATGAAACTTCCTACTGGCATGGCGGTAAAATTGAATTATATTTATTTGCATTCTTTATGGTATCAAAAAAAAACTGCAAGATCTGCATTTATATGTCAGCTTTTAACGCTTGCTTAGTGTATGATATACATACGTTCGTACAAATTGCATATGTGCTTCAGCATGAAACACTTGGTGATTAACTATTGATGAAAAACTAACTTTAAAATTATAAGTTCTTTTCCTAAAATATTTATATATATATATTTGAAATTTCTTATTACTAAATTATTATTTTTAATATGTCCTATCTCTTTATTTTTATTACTATAATTTTTCCTTTATTTTTACTTAATGTTTTCCTAAACTATTTATATTTATTTTTTTCTCCAAATGACGAAGTATGTAATGTTTTATTTAATGATTACTCTTTATCTTATGGGTAGATTTATTTTGTCTAACATAATGTTGCAATCTACGAGTTTAATTGTCAACGCATAGCTAATTGGTTTTATATTTTTACTTTCATGGGTTCTATTTTAGAGTAATATTATAATATTTTAAGATTTAATGGCATACACTATTTGTGATATGCCATTAACAAATTATTGTGAATTTTCTTATCTTTGTTTTTGATCAATATCGTCGTAGTCACTGGCCCACTTCCCTCTACAACCACGTATGGTCCCTTCCAAATTGGAGAGAACTTGTTCTTCCTAGTTTGGTTTTTCATTAAAACCATGTCGTGTGGTTTGAATAGTATAGGGTTGAGGTTCTTGTCGTATTGTTTTTTCGACACCTCCTTGGCCCTGCATTGATTTTGCCTGACGATCTCGTGTGATCGCTGTATTTGGTACTTTAGTACCTTATTGTAGTCTTCTGCGTTATATAAAGGTGAACATTTACGCTTTAAATTCGTAGGCATGTCGAAGTCAAACCCGTACAATGTACGGACTGGTGTTTGACCCATCGACGTATGCACCGTGTTATTATGAACATGCATTGCAGAATTTAACCATTGGTCCCAGTTTGACCCATCCTCTTTAGCAAAACTACGTAAATATTCAGCTAGTGGACGATGACTTCGTTCTAATGACCCATTAGCCTGTGAATGGTAGGGTGTTATATGTAATTTTTTAATTCCTAACAATTTTCATGTATCCGAAAATAGTTTGGAAACGAAGTTCGATCCATTGTCTGTTACCAATACTTTGGATATATTGTGGCGTGTAACTATTTCGTTGAAGAATGCTTTTGCTACGGTGTTGGCTTCCACATCGGGTATAGCCACACAGCACATAAATTTAGAAAAATCGTCCTGAAACGTTAAGATGTATTTATTCCCTGAAATGGTTTCAGACAGAATACCCACCAGGTCTATGTACACTTTGTCAAAGGGTCTGACTGGCGTATCAGTTAGAACCATTGGCATCTTCGTCAGCCTTGAACTCTTGTTTACCTGACATTTTGAACAATTTTTCACATAATCCTTTATTTGCTTCTGCATACCCTTCCATCGGTACTGTTGCCGAATTCTTAAAAATGTTTTTACGCCCCCTTGGTGACCACCTAACGGTGAATCGTGAAAATCTTTAATTACCGTCTCTATGTCCCGGGGTTCAGTTAGAATTATTCTATTGTCATTTTCCTTTGTTATCAAATCGTCAGGATCGCATTCTGACTATTTCTTATCGTCTTCCTTGTCTCTTTTCAGGGTTTTTGAACGTGTTTGTACTACAACTACCTTTTCAGTATTATTCGGTATGCGGCTAAGCGCATCAGCGTTTAAATTACTTTTTCCCGGTTTGTAATGAATTTCGAAATCATATTCCGATAATTTGTGTCGGAAACGCGCAAGACGTGATGTCTGATCTTTTAAGTTTGCTATACCCTTTAGGGGCTGATGATCTGTATAAATTTTAAATGGTCGTCCCAAAAGATATGCCCTAAAATTTTTTGTTGCTCATACAATTGCCAAAAATTCTTTTTCTATAGTAGAATAGCATGTTTCCGCATCGTTCAGATACCTACTGTCAAACGCGATCGGACGGTCGCTTCCAACTTCCAACCTTGCGAAAGAACCGCGAAAATTGCTTCGTTGCTGGCGTCTGTCGTGAGCAAAAAATCCGGATACGCTAGTATGGGTGGTGACATAATTGCCTCCTTTTCGTTTTAAAAACGAATCCTGACAATTGTTATTCCTTATGAACTTAGGGTCCTTTTTAAGCAAACAGTTTATTGGTAGTGACAGGTTCGCCATACCTCCTATAAATTTTCTGTAATAATTAATTAAGCCTAAAAATGCTTGAACTTCCTTCCTATTTTTCGGAACTGAAATATTTTTTACACACACTACTTTGGCTGGGTCTGGTAGGGCACCTAACTTAGAACACTTATGTCCTAAATATATAACCTCGCGTCGCAAAAACTGACATTTCTCTGTATTTAATTTCAAATTATGTTCTCTCAGCTTTTGCAAAACTTTGCATAGCCTATGCTCGTGTTCTGCTAAATTATTTCCATAAACCACTATGTCATCTAAATAAACGAAACAGTCAATACACTGTAAACCTGTTAGTATGTGGTTCATTATCCTTTGTGGCAGTGGCAGGTGCCCCCGTTAGACCGAATGGCATTCTGTTAAATTCGAAATGACCAAGACCTGTACTGAAAGCAGTTTTTTCTTTGTCACTATTTACAACTAGAACCTGATGGTAACCACTTGCTAAATCTAGTGTTGAAAAATACCGACTATGACCTAACTGGTCTAGAATCTCATCTATTCGTGGTATCGGAAACACCTGTTTGATGGTGACGTCATTTAGTTTTCGGAAATCTATAACCAGTCTCCATTTTTTATTGCCATCTTTACCGCCCTTTTTAGGTACCAATAATAATGGGGAATTCCAAGGCGACATGCTTGGTGAAATAATTCCATCGTTTAACATCTTTGATACTTGTCTATTAATCTCATTTCTATGCATATGAGGAAGTTTATACTGTTTCTGATTTATTGGTGGCTGATTCCATTGTGAGGGTATTTCATGTTTTAATGTCGGAGTGAATGTTAATTCATCCCCTTCCAAATGAAAAACGTCATGATATGACAAGCAAATATTTTGCAACGAAGCAACTTCTTTATTTAATGATTCATCGATCTTTACATTCCCTAATAATCTATCAATAATATTTTTTATATTAACCGAGTTTATTGTATTTATTGTAGAACTCGCCTTTGTTGCTTCTTTATATTTGTTAAAATTTGAAAATTGTGGCTTGAAATTGCTATCAATGGTTACGTCCTTATCGGTGGCATTTAAAATTGATGCATATACTCTATTTTTCTAACGTTTGTTAAACTCTCTCCCAAATATAGTTCTGGCTGAATTTCCTGTTTGTGCAACAAAACTATAGGAATTTTTGTTCTTAACGGCAGTGATACAACCATGGCTGTTCTGGGCGGTACCCTGATTTGTTGATTAAAATTAATATTTTTTATGTCTTGCAATAATGGAAAATTAACAAGATGATTTTTGTCTTCATCAAAAAATGTAATTTTTTTATTTAACGCATTTATTATAGATCTGTTCCAGAGATTGTCACGCCCAACTATTCCATCTGCTGGTATCCCTTGTTCAAGTGACACAACGTGTACACTCAGAAGAAAATGTACCATTAAGTACTTTATGGTACGACCATTGATCTTATGGTTCATGTATTAATAGTTTTTTCTTTTTAAATCAAAAGTTTTCTAATTAATTAAATAGTATTTGAAAAATTCAGTACCATAAATTTAAATATTTCAATATAATTATTTTAAATAGAATAAATACTGTTGTTTTAATGGTTTCCTCCTATAATAATAAACGTGGTGTAAAAAAAACACAAAAACGAATACAAACATGTTCGTTTTGTACGTCATTCTGCGTGTTTACTCAAAATGGTCGCATGTATTTTTTTGTAATATTCCACATTATTAAACGCGACATTGGTAAGGACTCAATGTATTTAATGTAAATAAATTATATTTATATTTTTGCTCATTTATATTTATATTTTTATTTATTACAGAAAATAAATAATACATCGAACTTCTAATATGGCAACGGACTCAAAAATAACTGCAGACTCAAGTACTACAATCAAAGCAAACATTAAATGTGTATTAACCTTTTGCAGCAAGAAGAGTTTTTTTTTTATGTGTGTGTTGTAAAAGTGAATATCAATTTCGACATTTAAATAAAATAATATATACAATAAATTAACTAAAATACATTTTTGTTTTAATAAATTATAAGGAAAATGTAATTCGACTATACCATAAAATTAATAATACGTATTATTAAATTTGTATAGGTTTTTCTTATTGTAATTAAAATATCACATTATAAAATGTATGCTACAACCACACATTGTATTAACAGTTTCAATATTACTGAACTAATGGGACGCATCCTATTGACCAATTTTAATGGTATAAATTATTGTTTTTCTATTAAAATACTATCAATTTACCATGATTTTTTTCTAGGTGTAGCGTTAAACTCAGGTTTTCTATGTTTGTGTGCTGAATCTTAGTCGAGCCTGAGGTTCTAACACATCCACCAAAAGCACCACTCAAACCTTTCTGAATATTTTTATTAAAATTCGGCAAATGTGCCATCCTATTTTCTTTAATCAGACTGGCCTCAGCTCCAGAATCCACTAACAGAGTAAGTTTTCCATTTTTTGCTGCCTCGCAAGGTACTTCAACACATCACTCGTATCGGATATCTTGAAACACTCTCCATGCCGGTTAAATATTTTACGATGCATGCCTAATTGTGAAGTTAATTTTATTTTTCTCGACATAAATTTACTCTTAAAATTATTAGCAATTGAAGACAATTTATTTTAAAAATCGTGAATTTATTATACATTTCTGACGATAAAACGCACATAACGCTAATAATAAAAAGAAATATTGAAATTACTTCATTACAAATTTTACTCGCCCCTGTACGGAATGTATCCACAGTCTTGCCACACGTTTGATCTACAATTCCCAGATTTTCAGGGCAGTTAATTACGACTTCCTTTCTATTTGATTTACTTTTGATTTTATTATTCTTGATTTTAATATTTTTAACTTCCGATTCAATTGGTTTTACTTTCTTTACTTTATTTGTTTTTTTTTTATAATTTGTTTATTTTTAATTTCCTTAATTCCTATATTCTGTTCATTATTCGTGTCAAGTTGTGTATTATTACTATTTAGTTCATTATGTGTTTTTGTTGGAATATGTCTATCTTCATTAATATGTATTTTTTTACTTTTTGCGTTAATAATACTCGCTGTCTTATTTTGTTGCAGTGTGCTATTTGGAACTTCTACAACTACTGGCCTTACTACACTATTTGCTAAGGTTCCCCAGTTTAGTGGCCTTGACTGGGCCCCTGGTAGTTTCCCTGCGGAGTGCTATTATTGTACCATGCATCATATTTGCGTTTGGCATAAAAATTCATAATAACATGTCCGTCCTTTCTGAACCAAGTGCAATATTTAGCAGGCCTGTTTGCGAAATTCCCATTACCATTATTTCCTTGGAAAACTTGTGTATCGCGTTTAACACGACAATCCCCCTCGACGTGTCCCCCTCTATGGCACCAATCGCATCTCAATCCTGGAGCACCCCCGCCTTGGTTCTGGATACCACCTTGACCATTTACCTGAGGTACTGGTGGCTGACTTCCTTGGGGAGCAGTATGTCCTGGAAAAACATTCCGACCCGAACGATCTGCACACTGTTCATGTCCATAAGTACGACAGTCACTGCAATACGGAGTGTTTCTCCGTGTATGCCATTCATCCCTCAGATGTCCTTCTTCTTGCAAAAATCAGATGTCCTCATTCTTACATTTTTGTGTTTTCTCTTCCTCTCCTTTTTTTCATTGCCTTGGCCACCTGATGCATTACGATTATTTGGCATGAAAGTCGATGAGGGCTCATTGAAATGGACTCCAAACTTGTCTATGCCCGTTAACTCTGTTGACTCTCTTTGTATCGTCGCATGGTCCAATGCCTCTTCCACCAATTTCTCCAGTGTTGTTTGCTTACTGCTCAACATGAGCATTCGCAAAGTGTAATCCCGAAGCCCTAACTTAAATGAGCTTTTAACTAAATTATTCAATTCATTAACGAACACGGAGTCTTTCGTATCATTATATTCACATTTAATCGTGCTTAATGCTGCCGACTGCAGGTTAACCAAACGCCTTGAAAAAGATCTAATACTTTCCCCCGGCTACTGAGATGCCTTTCTAATGTCATATTGAATGGCATCTACTGACCTACATTCCAAGTACGTATTTCTTAACAGATTGTATAAATCATCTATTGTGTCAAACTCCTTTGAACTTACTAAGTCAAAAGCATCTCCCTGTAAACGAACCCTAACGCCTTTAATAAACTCCTTCATTTGTTCAGGCTTCAGTTCTGCCCTCACCACTTCACATCCTTCAATAAAACGGTGAAGATCCGTCCTCAGCGATGATGAGTCTGCACCTGCAAAATCTGGCACCTCATTTTTAACAAATTTCGCGACTTCGCCTAATCCCATGTTGCCCTGTGTTGTGATGTCGTCACTTTCTATGGTATCCTTGTGGTATAAGGATGTCTCGTGCGCTGTCTTAACCTCCTCGTTCAAATATCTAATACGCGCGTTCAACTCCTGTATTTTGTTGTTCGCTTCCTCCAACGTCGCGTACTCCTCCCTTGCCTGGCGTCTGACCGAATTATTTATTGATTCCTCAGAAATCTTCTTTTCTTTCAATAAAATTCTTAATTTTATGTTTTCCTCTTCTATTTTACCTGTTTCTTCTAACTCTGCTGTACGTTTTAAACAATAGTCGTTTAAACGTTTTCTCAACACGTCAACTAATCTTTCTAATTCACAATTTTCTGCTAAAACAGATTTAATTTTTAAATTCTGGAAATTTAGTAACTCTTCTACTATTTTATCTGCCTCCTCTAATTTAGATAAATGCAGAATTCTAGATATATTATCTTTTAATAATGCTGTACTATCTTTATTTAGTATTGTTGGTACAAATTGCGACCATAATTTTTCAACAAATCTGTCCAATTCGCTAGATTGCTTTTGAATATACGCATTTAATTCATTAGCATCTGCCATTAAATATTTTCAATCAATTTAAAACGTTATCTTTATCTTTTAATTAAAAAAAAAAAAATTTCATTTAATTGTAATTGAAAATTTCAATGAAACAAAAATGTTACCCAAACAACAACGAAATCAATTTTGGCATTCATGAAGTATAACTATAAACTATATATTTTTTTTCAAATTTATTTTTTAAGTATTTTTTTTTTAATTTGTTTTCTATAACATTGGAAAAATAAAAATAATTTTATTTTTCCAAATAAAAAAAAAATGTGTGTATATTGTAAAAAAAAATTTAACATACAATGTTTTTTTTTATATAATTTTTTTGTTATTTTTAAAACCATAACAGCAATCAGTGCTGTGCTCACGCGCTTTAAAATTAAATCAAATCATTTAGTTTGTATTTGTTATACACTGGAGGGTCCGCAGTTTGGAAGTGTTATTTGGATTTATTTATTTGGAAATGTTAATTTTCATTTTTAAATTAAAAGAAAGTTTTTTTAAATTTTTATTTTTCAATTATTATACACTGGAGGGTGGATTTTATTTATTTATTGTTCATTGAATGTTAATTGATTCTATTGAATATCAACAATATTCATTTAAATTTTAAAAATAAATTTATATTTTAACTATATTCCGTTGTAAAATAGTCCCTCTTCTTTTTTTTTTAACTTCTAAAACACTACTCATAAAAAAAATGAAAACTATCCTATTCTATTCTATTTTCAAACACTTACCATTTTATTTTAGGGTCCTTCGTCCTTTCTTCTTCCTATCTCTCGGTCCTTGAGAGGTTGGTACCGACATACCGGCTGCGCCAAATGTTGTATATTCTAGATGGTTGAATAATTTCCTTTATACTTATTTATTATGAACACTTTTTATTTTTAGAAAAAACACTTTTATTATGTGCACTACCTCCACTTGAGGTTGGTTAAACTACCTTCGTTTCAAGCTTTTCTTAAATTCTATTTTCACTATGTTCTAGTGAGTTTTCACTTTCACTTAATTTTGGTGTACGTGACTTTTGAAGAAAGTCCGACTTGCAGTTATTGGCTGACACCAATTGCGAAATATCAGAATTCTTGGCAATCGCTGCTTCACTTATTTTAACATAAACCCAAAATTATGCAATGAAAAATTATATTGCAAGCCTCTTGAAAGAGGTGTGGTCTAAGTAAAGCTTTAGCGCTTTGCCAAATTATTACCAGCTTCTGTTAACTGTGCAAGCTAACCCGAAAGAGGTGTGTTCTATGCAAAGCTTTGCGCTTTGCCAAATTATTATCATTGTTGCCAACGTGAAGCGTTGGGACAATGCTATGAACATGTTACTGTACAACATGAGTACAACATGATATAAAAACATGATGCGCTCAACATATGTACAGCAACATCCAAAACTGAATGATAGTGAAGAACCATAAAGAAAAGAAAAATGTATGCGCTAATTCACAACAAAAAAGCATTTAAAAAAGTTTGGTTGTGTGGGACGTGCCACTCCCCTTTGTCCAATCTATTCGTAGTGGCTATATAACCGAATCCTAATTATTAAAATACAATTCCCATTGGTGGTGCACTTAATGCATTCTCATACAAAACACAAATTTCGATTTTTCCGATTTTCCGGTTTTTCCTTGGGAGTTTCCCGATTTTTTTTTTTTTTTAAACCAACGCTCAGGGGATGCCCCTTATTCGTGCAATGCACAGTGTTGATCGTAAGAAAGGATTATAGGTTAAAGGGAGGAGGAAACATGGAGTAGTGTCGGTGGATGTTTGCTTTAAATTTCCCAATATTAAAAATGTCGCGAAAAACAGAGGCAGGGAGATTGTTCCACAAACGTATCGTGCGACTGAAGAACGAATTATTTCTGTAATGCGTGGTTCTGTTGAGAACCGACTGAACTACGAAGGAGTGGGCTTGGTTCGATGCCCGAGTAGAACGAGAGAATACACGACCTGGTGGAATCAGGCCATGTATTTCCCTCGAACACTTACCATTGTAATACCTATAAAACAGGCTTACACAGCCTACGGTCCTTCGGTGCTCAAGAGAACCAATAGAGGATGAAATATTTTTATCCCCTATTAAATATATTGCACGTTGTTGGATTCGATCCAGGAACTCCAAAGAAGATTTTAAAGCCCTGCCCATATGTGCGAATTGTATTCCATCTTAGGCCGAATATAGGTAGTGTAGACAATGCGCAAGTCAGCGGGAGTGAAGTATGTCTTACACCGTTTCAAAAAACCGAGGCACTTGGCCGCTTCTTTCGATACATCAAATATGTGATCATTCCAACGGAGGTCACATTGAATTGATATACCCAGAACGTCAAGAGCAGCTGACTGCGCAATATCCACAGAGTCCATATGGAGGAGAGGGAGGGGTGAATCTTTTGTGAGATAACAGACAACATTGGGTCTTGCTAGCATTAAAATCAACACTATTTGCAAGACCCCACTCGGAGATTGTTTTAAGGTCATTATTTAGTGTATCATTCATTGTGCGCCTTTTACTCTCAATCTCCAAAGAGTTTGGGCGCTTGTTGAACGAATATGAGTGACAAATGTTACTGTCATCTGCAAAGGAATGTATTGGGTTCTGGGTCAATGACAGAAGGTCATTGATAAAAACCAGAAATAGGGACGGGGATAGGACAGAACCCTGCGGGACTCCAGAATTGATGGAATGTTGTTCTGAGAAAACACCATCCATCGCAACTCGTATTGAACGACCCTGGAGAAAACTCGATATCCATCGAATAAAAGAATTACCGACACCATATGCAATAAGTTTTGATACCAGGGCTTCATGCCACACTCGATCAAAAGCATTGGAAATATCAAGAGCAACCACCTTACTCTCCCCGAAAAGATGAATACAATTATTCCACTTTTCGGAGAGGACCGCCATCAAGTCACCGGTGGATCTGGTCCTACGGAAACCATATTGCCGGTCACTAAGTAATTCGTTTCGCTCCAGATAGTTCACAAGGTGGAAGTTTATTACGCTTTCCATTACCTTGGATAGCGCAGAGCATATTGCAATGGGTCGGTAATTAGCAGGGTTCGTAGCCTCACCCTTTTTCGGAACTGGCTGGACATTGGCAACCTTCCAACAAGATGGAAAAACTCCTGTCGTGTAGGAGATGTTGAAAAGGTTACGCAATGGACAAGCCAGCGTTGACGCACATTTCTTCAACACATGGGCAGATATGCCATCTGGCCCGGAGGCTTTGTTAATATTGAGATTTGCTAAAACCTTTTAAACTGCCCGAGTTCGAAAATGTATCTCCGGCATTGCAGAAGAAACAAATTCAACGACGGGCAGTGGTTGATTGCTATCTGGGAGAGTTGAGTTATTTGCAAATAATTCTGCCAAGAGATTAGCTTTATCAACCGGGTCAGTGAAGGTCTGGCCATTCATAACAAGGGTTGGAGTAGACGATGTCGTCTGATTCTTCACCCTTTTAACAAATGACCAGAAATTTTTACTACCTCTATGGTAGAGAAGGACCTTTTTGCGCGCGTTTTGTTCGTGTAGAAACTTTTCACGTGCGATCACGGCATTACAGCGATTCCTAGCCTGTATGCGAAGTCTTTCAGTATCAGCATTCTTATTAGAACGCCAATTCTGAAAGGCTTCCTCTTTCGACCTGACTGCAATCCTGCAAGTCTCATTAAACCAAGAGTGGTCCTTGGGTTTAATGCTAATCTTTTTGGAAGGTATGAAGGACCGCATACCCAATAAAATAATATTTTGTACCATTAAGGCCGCGGCATTTATGTCTCTATCTGCGAAACACAATTTCCAATTAAAGTTGCGAAAAAAATCATTTAACACAACCCAATTTGCTTTTTCGTAAAGCCATACAGTTCTCTTCGGGGGCTTTTATCGAACCTACGCGTAAACTAGAATACGAAAATGCAGCGGAAACAATACAGTGGTCGGAATTACCAAGAGGTGCACGAACTTTTACATCATATTTTTCATGATGCGAAGTCAGAAAAAGGTCTTTGGCTCTGCTATTTTTTATTTTTATAGAACCGGAACTGGAACCACAGAGAATAGAATTTCGGTTCCTAGCCCTGGTTATTATAATTGTTATTATTGTTATTCTGATACCTGAAATTATTGTTATTCATTTGCCTAATATTAAATCCATTAAATGAACCTCTACCTTCTCTGAAATTTACATTATTAAATCTATCTCCTCTGTTTCGTATTTGAAAAATATTTTTATTTTCTAAACCCAAACTTCTTTCAGCTGTCATGCATCTTTCGACCGCTTCTTTAAATGTGTTCGGTACATTTGCAACCAAAAGCTGTTGGAATTTAATATTTACTCCTTTCATAAAAACGTTTAAAGCCATACTATCGCTAACTTTATACACTGCTTCTTTTTGATATGTATTCACTTTACGAAAATTACTTTGAATATTTTAAATTTTATAAATCATCGTAACAAAATTTTATTATTCACATATTTTTCAATATACAAATTATTCGATTCTGAACTTCGATATTTAAACAACATAGTTTTATTTCACATATAAAATAATTGGCGACGAGAGAAAAAACATTTTTTTTCTATAAAATGGCGAAGGATTTATCTGAAATTATTCAGCAACAGCAAAATTGGGCTCAACAATTACTTGAGAACCAACAAGTATTCCTTCGAAGAATGATGCAGCAAAATGTGCAACAAACAGAATCAACGCACGTACCGATTTTCCAGCGATTTTCTTTTGAGCGACACAATTTTGAAACCTAGATTACACTACTTTAAGAACATCTCAGAGCTTTCGGCGTGTTGGAGGAGGATAAAAAGAGGTCATTTTTCATTTCATGGATGGGTGAGGAACTATTGGAGTTGTTACAAAAATTATTCGGCACGGAAAAATTGGAAGGGAAGTCGTTTGAGCAGATGCTTTCGATATTGGAGGAATATTTTAAATCATGTTCTGGCGGCACGATACAATTTTCATAATAGGAAAATGAGAGAAGGTGAGACATATGCTAATTGGGTAGTAGAATTAAAAGGCCTGGGTCGTAATTGTTTCTTTAATTGCAAAAATGCGAGCTGCAACACAGAGACTATGGAAGAAATGATACGTGATATGATAGTTTTACATACACCGCATGAAGCTGTAAGGACAGTGGCACTGCAACGACAGAATCCAAAACTAGAAGAAGTTCTCAGCATCGCAGAAATTTATGAATCAACACAAAAATCATTAAAAACCATCCGAGGAACACCTTTAGTAGAAGTTAATACAGTAAAACCACATTATAAGCAACAACGATATGGAAAAATTAACAATCATTACAAGTCAAATACAGGAGGTGCAAATTTTGAGCATCAAACCAAATTCCACAAAAATAATCAACAGCATCATTGCAAGCAATCATTGCCATCCTGTTCAGGATGTTTTAAAAATCATCGAAAGGAGGACTGCAAGTTTTGTTCGGCAAAATGGTTAAAATGTGGTAAAATAGGACATATAGCCCCGGTATGTGCAACTAATATTATTCATACACTTGACACTTCAGAACAAATTCAATCAATCGTACATCATTGCAATCAAGTAAACTCATTAATAATTAGAAAAGATAAGAAATTATTTATAAATCTTGAAGTATACAACAATCTAATGGAGTTCCAGTTTGATACAGGTGCAACCTGTTCAATGATTGATATGTAATCATATCATATTTTTAAAAATTCTCAACTTTTTGAATCCAAAAATATATTAAAAGCATATGGAAATCAAGAAATTCCAGTGCTTGGTACTTTACATGTAACTGTAAAATTGGGAAGTGAAATCAGAATGTTAGATCTTCTTGTTGCAAACACTTTAGAAGGGTCTAATATTTTTGGTATTGATTGGCTTGATTCTTTTAATTGCTTAAAAAAGGAAATTTTTCAACAACATTCCGCATTATTTGATAATAATCTCGGTTATTGCAACTCTTTTGAAGCTCATTTGTACCTAAAACCAAATGCAGTTCCTCGTTTTTTTAAAAGTAGACCTATTCCATATACTATGCAGAAATCTTTTGCAGAAAAAGCTAAACTTTTAGAACATTTAGGCGTTTGGAAATCTATAAAGTTTAGTGACTGGGCATCACCAATTGTTATTGTTCCGAAACCAAATGACAAAATTAGAGTTTGTGCTGATTTTAAACAAACAATAAATCCACAATTAGATATGGAACAGTATCCAATTCCCAAATTGCAAGATTTACTTTTTAAATTACAAGGAGGAAAATCATTCTCAAAAATTGATTTATCAGATGCGTATTTTCAAATTACAATGGATGACGAATCAAAGAAATTAGTAGTAGTGAATACCCCAATGGGTCTTTATCAATATCAGATCATTTGTCAATACCATTTGGAGTTTCAAGTGCTCCAGCAATTTTTCAGAGATTTTTAGAACAATTAATATCAGATATTCCATTCTGCGTAAATTATCTCGACGATATTGTTATTTCGGGAAAGTCTGATGAAGATCACATTAAAAAGTCTTATGTCAAAATTACAAAATGCTGGTTTACGTTGTAATAAATTAAAGTGTAGCTTTATGCAAGACAAGATAGAATATCTGGAAATATTATAAAACAAAATGGCGTTGAACCCTCTGATTCAGGAATTAAAGCAATTCAACAACTTCCGCGCCCACAAAATATTCAAGAATTACAGGCATTTATGGGGAAAGTTACATATTATATGAAATATATTAAAAATTTATCAACAATTTCTGAGCCACTTAATGAGTTACGACGCAATAACATAATTTTCAACTGGGGAAGTAGACAAGAAGATGCGTTTAATAATCTTAAGCAACAATTAGTCGAAAATACGAAGTTAACCCATTTCAATGAGAAATTACCACTGGTATTGGCGACCGATGCTTCTTCTTATGGTCTAGGGGCTGTACTTTCTCATATATTTCCTGATAGTTCAGAGAAAACATGCTTCTAAAACACTTAACACACATCAAAAAAATTATAGTCAAATTGAGAAAGAAGCTTTTGGAATAGTTTTTGGAATAAAGAAATTTCATGATTATCTGTACGGTCGAAAATACACATTAATTACAGACCACAAGCCATTAATTTCCATTTTCAATCCTCAAAAAGGAATTCCAACGCATACCGCGCATAGACTTCAAAGATGTGCACTATTTCTGGCGGGATATACATACGATATCAAATATAAAAACACTTTTCAACATCAAAATGCAGACGCATTGTCGCGTTTGCCTTATTCAACAGATATTAACTTTGATAAGGAAATGGAAGCTTTAGAAATAAATCAAGCAGAACAATTTCTACATTTGCCAATTGATGCTAAAAAGATAGCAGATTATACAAATGTTGTATGTTAAAAGTCCTTCTACTAGGACTTTAACTTGATCCTATTTATACTTACTGAGTCCTTTTTACTTTCTTTATATTATTTAAAACATCCGAGTCTTTTTTTACTTCAAGACACTTTATTTCGCTTTAAAAGTTGGTTACACTTATACTTAACACTTATTTGTAGACAGTTCAGCTTATCGAAAACAATTGAATTCTTAGTCTATACTTAACTTCTACTTAACACCTCGTATTCTTATAATTTCACAATAAATTGAGTAATTTCATCATGCTAAAATAACTTAGTCAGCGTATTTATAATTTCACAATAAATTGAGTACTTTCATCATTCTAAAATAACTAAGTCAGCGTTTATCTGAGTGACCTATTTAACGTGGGCGTGTATACCTGTGCTATGTGCGCCAAGACAATTAAATGCTGTTTGTGTTTAACATGCATAATGCTTAACCCTAAAAGTACGCCATAAAGAAAAATATACTGGTTATGTTATGTTGTGGATCATAAGCACGCTGTAAGTTCCACGATTATAATACACAACTGTGGATCATATGTAAGCTGTGAACTCTACGATTATGATACACAACATACCTCCCCCCTTATTGAACGAAAAAAAATTATTATTATTAAGAAGAATAATAGTTTTTTTTTCTTTTGTATTATTTTAATTCTTTTTGAAGAGAAAATTATTATTAAAAAGAATAATAGTTTTTTCTTTTTACATTGTTTTATGTGGTATAAATTACGTTAAGTTCTATTAGTTATGAAGTTATGATCTTTACTTATATAATATTTAATGGATATTAGTAAATTAAGGGTTGTAATTTCCAGTTATATATAATAAAAACCTGGTCCCGATGATTTCGTTGCTGACTGCTGCTGTTCTGCGGTAGTAGTTCGATGCGTTGTTGTTGTTTCTGACGTATTGGCTTCTATTTCATGTGACTTCGTTCGTTGACTTGCTATGGGTGTTGTGGTGTTTGGTTTCTGCGTTGTTGATTTCCGCAATGAACCGATTTTTTCGAGTGGGGATTTCTTGCTGGGAAATGTATTTGACACCATTTCAATGTTTTTCTTAGCCGCTTCTACATCTATTGTTGCGGTTTTCGTTATTTCATTTTGACGATTAAGTAATTCTTTGCGTTCCTGGTTATCAGTTAATTGTAGTAATATTTTGTCGAAATCACGATGCCCATCTCTTAATGCTGATCTTATTTTGTTGTGATCTGACACCAAGATCGGTAACGATGTTTGTAATATATTTGAATATGGTAATGATGACCAATTGCCTTGTAAATTTTCTATAATAACCGTATGTTCTTCCTTCTTGTATGTTATATTCCTAATGCTTTGATGTGTAAACTCGTATGGCAGTATCATTTCTTTGTTGTGTATGTTGCAAGCTTCATTTATGGACATCCAACCCAGGCCGGATAGTGTCAATGTGGCTATATTTGACCCACAAACTGCTTCGAAAAAGGCTGGTGTATTGAATTTATACAACCATGTGTTTGGTGTCCATAGTTTAACTACTAGGCCAGACCTTGTGATTGCAACATGTTCACAGGTATCTTTAATATCTGTTCTGTGTTGAATCAGCGCGACTTCACATAGTGTGTTGCTAGTTGTTAGTATGGTTTCTGGACGTTTGCATAGTGTAATTTCTTTGTCCGTATGTTGGCTAACCAAAATGCATTTGCTGTGATCTTTATTCGTTAGACCTATGTATTTGCTCCGGTCTTCTGCGTCTGATATGTAGTCATATGTTGTTTTAACCAATGCATCCCATTCTTCATTAATATTTGTGGGTATTGGGTAAATTCTATATAATATGAACAACAAATCATCTTGATGACTATTATTAGGCCGTCTGTGTCTGGGAAAATTCGTACTGTTGATGCACGGTGCATTTCGAATGATTTTTGTATGAACCACTTCGCCTTTCCTCTTAACGTGAGGCTAGTCAGCATTTCATCTAACTCGCTCTGCTCTATAATTGTCGGGTGTAATCGTCCCTTGTATAGATCATCTATGATTGCCATTTCCATCAGCTGTTGTCCTTGAATTTCGATTAGGTTTGCATTAATTGTAGATTGAATTTCCAAGGTATCCATCATGAATAGTAAATGACTAACTTGTTGGTTTATTTTTTCATTTATGTATTTTTGTGTTCTTATTGTTATGTTTAACACATTTTGCAGATTTTCGACTTCCTTCAAGGAATTCAGTAAGGGTTCTGCTATCTTGTTATAATTTGATGAAATCACCGTAATTTGTCTTTTCATAATTTCGTATGTTTTATGTTCATTATCTTCAATGTCATTGAGATGTTTATAGATAGTCTCTCTTTCTTTATCAGTCCAAAAGCCCAGTTGAGTCCTTCGCCAATGAAATTGAGTGATCTCTTTTGTCGGTTACTCTTTATTGTGCGCTTAATTATTTCTTCATTTTTCTGTAGTGTGGCTATTATTGCCGTGGTTTCCCGTGTTGCTGCTATACATGATCTTTTTATGCTGGGTCCGGTGCTCATTTGTTCGCACATTGTGTTTGCCGTGATTATGTATTTGTTTGTCAGCTCCAGGAAATCGTTCAGTTGTAGCGGTTTAAACTCGGCTACTATCGTCCATTCATCATTGTAGAACAAAGCATCAGTTGTCTTCTCAAAGAATAATCTTGTATCATTAATTGATGTCTGTGTGATGTTGACTGCTTCCTTGGCTGACAACATCAGGACCAGTGTGACAATTCTAAAGTTTTGCTCTTTATTTCATATTGTAAAAAGACGAAATTCCATTTTTTTACATATATAAATGGAATCCTTAATAATTTTATGTAGTTTTCTTTCTCATTTTACCCCTTAATACATATTGTTAAGGCGTTGGCCATAATTATACTTTAAATATTTATAGTAGTTAATATATGTGTTAACATGTACTAAATGATTTAGTTTTAGATATGTTTCTGTATTGTTGTAATACAAAATTTTGTATATACAATCCCAGTAGTATATGGTTAAATGCTAGTCATATTCAACAATTCTTAGCTATTTACTCATGCACTAACTAATATTTTAGAAATAAGCGCGCGCGACCTCTTAGCATTACATAAATGTATTTGCTATATTAAGTTGTTAAATATTTAGTTTTGTACATCTCAATTGTACTTATTTATTTTCATTACCGTGTAATGATGAATGTAAAACGTTTGTTAGTTTGCTATATTAATGCATATCTGCATTAATATATTTAGTTTCATGAATGAAAATTCTGTTAATGATAAAAAATATTAGGCAGTTTTGTCGCTGCACTATCGTATCTCGTTTCAGTTCCAGTACGTTATTGGCTTCTGCCTGTAAAGTGCTGAAGTGCATTTAATCGGTTGGCATATGAATATGTTCAAGCCTTCTATATTAATGTGAGCTGGGAGCATTGCGCTCTATGCACAATGAACATGTATGTTTAAAATGCCATTGAGGTAGGTACTGACCTATCGCAATTTTAATGACAACGTAATTTTTATACCTTGCTAATTCGTACCTCAAATAATAACTTGATTTTGTTATTTGTTTATATTCAATGCTAGTCATCTTCAATTAATACATAGCTATTTTCTCTGCGATTTGTATTTTGGCAATATTACATTAAATTTTTTGGATTTTATAAATTATTTAAAATTAATTTATTTAATATCTACATTTAAAAAAAAAAATATAGTTTTTCTCTATTCTTTTCTTTTGTAGTTTCAAATTCGTTAGTACACGAAGCAATACCAGTCATTCTCAATATGTAATACTTAGCTATTCTGTCCTGCACTAACTATTTGACTTTATTTCAATGATTTTAAAAATTATTGGTTCTTGTTGCAGACAGTGTTCATTTAATTCTACAGTATTTATTTAAAATATATTGTTGTATGCTTTTAACAAATTATTATGAAATTTTTTCGCTTTACCCTTGATACAAATCTCAGTCGTTACAGGACTTTTTAATGAAAGAACCTCATATGGTCCCACCCAAACTGGTGAAAATTTATTTTTCCTATTTTGATTTTTTAGTAAAATTTTATCGCCTACTTTGAATGTTATTGGGTGTAGTGAGCTATCATAGCTTTGCTTAGATTTTTCTTTGGCTCTGGCTTGATTTTGTCGTACGATTTCGTGTGTGCGTTGAATTTGGTATTTTAATAACTTGTTGCTATCATCTGTATTATATACTGGTGAGCATTTGCGTTTTAGATTGGTTGGCATTTCAAAATCGTAACCGTATAAAGTACGGAAAGGCGTTTGACCGGTGGACATATGCATTGTATTATTGTGTACATGCATTGCAGTATTTAACCATTGGTCCCAGTTTGACCCATCCTCTTTCGCAAAGCTTCGTAAATACTCTGCTAATGGTCGATGGCTTCTTTCCAAAGAGCCGTTGGCCTGTGGATGATATGGCGTAATATGTAACTTTTTAATTCCTAACAATTTACACGTGTCCGAAAATAATTTTGAAACAAAATTCGAACCATTGTCGGTTATCAATACTTTTGGTATGTTATGTCTTGTAATAATTTCGTCGTAAAATGCTTTTACTACAGTGCTTGCTTCTGCGTCTGGGATAGCTACGCAGCACATATATTTTGAAAAATCATCTTGAAAAGTTAATATATATTAATTTCCAGATATAGTTTCCGGTAAAATACCAACAAGATCCATGTATACTTTATCGAATGGTCGTACAGGCGTATCAGTTAAAACCATTGGCGTTTTAGTAAGCCTAGAACTTTTATTTACTTGGCATTTTTGACAATTCTTAACGTAATCTTTTATTTGTTTCTGCATACCTTTCCACTTAAATTGTTTTCTGATTCTAAAATATGTTTTCACTGCGCCCTGGTGACCTCCTAATTCTGAGTCATGAAAGTCTTTTATAACAGTTTTAATTTCCTCTGGGTCAGTTAATAGTAGACTTGAGTTTAATTAGTTCTTGGTGTCTATTGTTATTTCATCCAGTACTGGCGTGCTCACTTGTTTTTTGGTTTTTGAAATTTGATTATCTAATTTATTCTGTGTGGTCTTAGACCGTGTTTGGACCGCAGTAATATCTGGTTCTGGATGTGGAATTCTACTTAAAGCATCTGCGTTCAAATTCTGTTTACCTGGTTTGTAAGATATTTCGTAATCATATTCTGATAATTTATGCCTGAAACGGGCTAACCTTGATGTCTGATCTTTAAGATTTGCTGTGCTACGTAATGGTTGATGATCTGTATAAATTTGAAAATGTCGGCCTAGAAGATAAGCTCTAAAATTTTTCGTTGCCCAGACTATAGCTAAAAATTCCTTTTCAATGGTGGAGTAATTTTTTTCTGCTCCATTTAATGCCCTACTAGCAAATGCTATTGGTCGGTCGCTCCCTACTTTGCCTTGTGACAGTACCGCACCTATTGCTTCGTTACTTGCATCTGTTGTAAGTAAAAAAGATTTTGTAAAATCTGGATATGCGAGAATGGGTGGTGAAATTATTGATTCTTTTAATTTAATAAATGAACTTTGACAATCGTCTGTCCAAGTGAATTTAACATCTTTTCTAAGTAATTTATTAATTTGTAATGATAATTTTGCCATATTGCTTATAAATTTTCTATAATAATTAATTAATCCCAAAAACGCTTGCACTTCTTTTTTATTTCTCGGCACCGGAATATTTTTTACGCATTCAACCTTAGAGGGATCTCGCAGAGCACCTAGCTCCGTACATTTATGTCCTAAATAGACAACTTCGCGATGCAAAAACTGACATTTTTCTGTATTTAATTTTAGATTGTGTTCCCTTAATTTCTGCAATACTCTACTCAGCCTAAGCTCATGTTCAGCTAAATTTTTTCCGTACACCACTATATCATCAAGATAAACAAAGCAATCTATACCCTGTAAACCTGTTAATATGTGGTTCATTATTATTTGGAAGGTAGCTGGTGCACCTGTTAAGCCAAATGGCATTCTGTTAAATTCGAAATGACCCAGTCCTGTACTAAAAGCTGTTTTTTCCTTATCCCCTTCTTCAACTAGTACCTGATGATAACCACTTGCCAAGTCTAAAGTTGAAAAATAGCGACTGTGACCTAATTGGTCTAATATTTCGTCTATTCGAGGAATCGGAAATACTTATTTTATTGTCACGTCGTTCAATTTACGGAAATCTATTACTAGCCTTCACTTTTTGTTACCGTCCTTGCCGCTCTTTTTAGGAACCAACAACATCGGTGAATTCCAGGGTGATATGCTTGGCGATATAATGCCGTCATCCAACATTTTATTAACCTGTCTGTTGATTTCATCTCTATGAGTGTGTGGCAATTTATATTGCTTTTGGTTTATCGGTGGCTGGTTCCACTGTGTTGCTATTTCATGTTTAAGCGCTGGCGTGTATGTTAATTCATCGCCGTCTAAATGAAAAACATCATGATACGAAATACACATGTTTTGTAAAGATGTGATTTCGTCTTTATTTAAAGTCTCAACAATTTTCATTTCTTCTAATAATTTATTAATTCTGTTTGTAATGTTTACTGAATTTATGCTATTTATTGTAGAATTATTGGTATCCGATTCTTTATACTGATTAAAATTCGAAAATTTTGGTTTAAAAGTACTGTCTATTATAATTTCTGTTTCCGTAGCATTTAAAACTGAAACATAAACTCTATTTTTGCTAACATTCGATATGCTTTCGCCCAAATATACCCCTGGAAAAATTTCTTGTTTATGTATTAACACTATTGGAATTTTTGTTTTTAAACGTAATGATACTATCTTTGCGGTTCTCGCTTGAATTTTAATTTGTTGATTGTAAAAAATATTTTGTATTTCGGTCTGCGATTTCATTGGTACTTTTATAATATGGTTTTTATGTTTATCAAAGAATGTTATTGTTTTGTCTATCGCATTTATTACAGATCGATTCCATAAATTGTCACGTCCGATTATTCCATCAGCTGGTACACCTTGTTTAAGTGACACTACATGTAGCAATAAACTTAAGCGCCCTATGTTCCTATGTTGGACTTTGGTGGAACCTAATGTTCTAACACACCCACCAAAAGCTCCTTTTAAATCCTTTTGTATATTTTCGTTAAAGTCTGGCAAATTTGTCATTGCATTTTCTTTTACTATACTGGCATCAGCTCCTGAGTCCACCAGTAAAATAAGTCTTCCATTTTTAGCTGCCTCGCAAGGTACTTCAATGAAAACGTCACTTACATTAGATAAACCCAAGCTATCTCCATGCCCACTGCATATTATGCGATCAACTTCTTCATCCTCATATTTTAATTCATTGGTCTCCTCTGTTCTATGGAAATGCAATGGAGTAGTAAATTTGATCACAGTCTCCTCCGACGTCTTATCTACAATTCCTAACTCTTTATGTCTTATATTACTATTATTATTCGCACATATCCAATTAGATTCGTGACCATAAGTTCCACATTCGTAGCAGAAAGGCGTATTTTTTCTAATAATACATTCATCCCTAGTAAGCCCCAATTTACTACAAAATGAACATGTTGGAACACTTCTTTTATAGTTGCTTTCATTATTTATTTGTTGCAATTTATTTTCCGATATAACGCTTGACTGTGTTTTTTCCATATAATTATATTCATCCTCTTCCGATTTTGGACTTCGCTGCATAACAGCCTGTACATTTAAAGCTTCTTCTAACAATGCATCTAATGTTTCTGACTTACTACCCAACAATACAACCTTTATAGTTGGATCCTTCACCCCTACTTTAAAAGAGATCAACACTGAGCTCTGTAATTCTAATCTGAATACTTCATCCTCACTTATCTTTTTACTGTATTTTTACTTGCAATTTCCAAAGCCATGGATTGCAACTCATCTAATCGTCTACCAAACATTCTCAAACTCTCGTTACTATTTTGATAAGCCTTTTTAATCTCTTCTAGTACTAATTCTTAAGAAATTTCATTTAAGTACGTATTTTTTAACAACTCGTATAATTCTTCTATTTTTTGAAACTGTTTTGTCCTTACTAATTTATAGGCATCTCCCTCCAAACGTAACCTAACGCATTTAATAAATTCCTCATTATCTGATTCCTTAATTTTAAGCTTCAATAAATTTATATAATTCTGTTTCTAATAATGGAGATTCTGCCCCAGAAAAGTAAGGAACAACGTAATGAACGCGTTCCAATACATTTTCAGTACCCATTATTAGTTTTTTTTATTTTTCCATTTACTTAATCATATAATTAACTATGCCTTTCTTAATTAAATTATTTATTTTGTTTTTACTAGTTTCATATTAAATCAACTTTTAACCATTATTTAATTTATCTATTACATTTTTTACTACCTTATTTATCACATTTTTATGTTTCATTATTTAACCTTTTTAATCTATATTTCAAAATCATATCAACATATTATTTATGAATCCTAAATTAACTTATTTGTTCAATTTATTTATTTTTTTTTTTAATTTTTCAGTTTTGTTCTTTAATTAATTTCGCGACATTATAAAAACATTGCTGTATCAAAATTCTTATTTTGTTTAATTTATTTAAATTTACAATTTTATTAATCATTATCATTAAATGTCTCAAACCATTTTATAATGTTTCACAATTACTTTAAAAATGTTCTTCAATATATCAATTAATCAATTTTATAAAACATTTAGTTTACTTATTTAATTTCCTGATTTATAAAATTTTATCATTTATGTAATTCATTTCACAGTTTTATTAAAAGTTTGTTTTATTCCACAATTTATTTCAAAATTTTCAATTGTTCTTTATTTTATTTTTACAAATGTCAATTTTCATAATTCCATTATTTTTTGCTTATTAAAATTCTTAAATATTTCTTATGTTTTATATCACAAATTCACAACTTTTTTTTTTTTTTACCGCACATATTTTTTGTATCCACTATTTTTCACAATACTTACAAATACAAAAAAATATTTTCCATGATCCAAAATAATTATTTCTTCCAATATTAATCTCCATCAATCCTTCTCGTCCCTTGGGAGTTGATGTATGGTCCGAAAACCGGCTGCGCCAAAATGTTGTATGTTAAAAGTCCTTCTACTAGGACTTTAACTTGATCCTATTTATACTTACTGAGTCCTTTTTACTTTCTTTATATTATTTAAAACAACCGAGTCTTTTTTTACTTCAAGACACTTTATTTCGCTTTAAAAGTTGGTTACACTTATACTTAACACTTATTTGTAGACAGTTCAGCTTATCGAAAACAATTGAATTCTTAGTCTATACTTAACTTCTACTTAACACCTCGTATTCTTATAATTTCACAATAAATTGAGTAATTTCATCATGCTAAAATAACTTAGTCAGCGTATTTATAATTTCACAATAAATTGAGTACTTTCATCATTCTAAAATAACTAAGTCAGCGTTTATCTGAGTGACCTATTTAACGTGGGCGTGTATACCTGTGCTATGTTAAGCTGTGTGCGCCAAGACAATTAAATGCTGTTTGTGTTTAACATGCATAATGCTTAACCCTAAAAGTATGCCATAAAGAAAAATAAACTGGTTATGTTATGTTGTGGATCATAAGCACGCTGTAAGTTCCACGATTATAATACACAACTGTGGATCATATGTAAGCTGTGAACTCTACGATTATGATACACAACACAAGTAAGGATAGGATACTTAATAAAGTTCTTAAGTTTATACAAGCAGGTTGGTCAAAGAAGAACGAAGATATTGAAATAGCTGCATATTTCAATAGACGCCATAACTTATAACTCTGCAACAAAGCTATTTAATTCCTGGCAAAGTGCTTCTAAGCCATGGCAACGTATTCATATTGATTTCGCTGGTCCATTTCATAACTTTGTTTGGCTTATTTGTGTCGATTCCTTTTCACATTATCCATATATTGCTAAAATGGACACTACCACCGCGGCTGTAACTATTCGAGTTTTACAAATTATTTTTGCAATAGAAGGTTTACCTGAAGTTATTGTTTCCGACATTTACAGCAGTGGAGTTCAAGAATTTTTGTAAATGTAATGGAATTAATCATTTGACGTCAGCTCCATATCATACAGCATCGAACAATCAAGCCGAACGATTTGTTCGTACATTTAAGACATCACTGCGGAAACAAATTTCATCAGGAAGGAACATACAAGATGCACTCACATCATATTTATTTTCTTATCGCACTACACCTTTACGCTGTGGGAAATCACCAGCAGAAATTTTACATGGTCGGCAACCTAGAACAACTTTAATGATCCTTCATCCTACGGATAATTTTAAAATTATTAAGAGTTCAAGATTCACAATTAATGACATTGTATGGATCCGCAATTACTCTAGTGGTGATCACTGAATTGTGGGGCAAATTTTCAAAAACATTGGAAATATTTAATTAAACGTCATCAAAATCAAATTAAAAAATCATTAATTCCAATTTCACAATTTAAACAATCTGCAGATATTTATACCGAAGCTCGAACTTTATCACAAATTCCATTTATATATATTAACGACAATCCTCTTATTACAGCTGATATTCAAAATTCGTCAAATAATCTTTCAGATGCTAATACACTTCTGCCTCAACCACAACGGAATCTACAGCAAACATCTTGTCCGTTACGCCGTTCTACAAGAATCAGAAATTCTCCTTATATTGTTACTTATAGAAAATTTTACGAAATTACCGCGGAGGAATTGATATGTATTCACTTAATGGAAATTACTTTGCATATTTTAAATTTTATAAATCATCGTAACAATAATTTTATTATTCAAATATTTTTCAATATACAAATTATTCGATTCTGAACTTCGATATTTAAACAACATGGTTTTATTTCACATATAAAATACTTTTACTTCTTGTGTAGGACACGATAATGTTTTTATTTCAAATGCACTAAATTTGTCTGTAAGCTCTACGATTCTCTAAAATCTGAAATATTTTTATTGGTTTGATTTATTGTACCTAATTCTGTTAAAACTTGTTACAAAGTTTTTAGATTTGGACATGCGTCTTCCAACATTTTTTTAAATTCTGAAAATGTTGTAGGTCTATTCGAATAACCCAAAATGGTACGTACTTGATCTGTTAGTTTGACATTGTAGAAGAACTTAATGAATAATGGTTTATCATCATCAACCAATAAATCATGCAATAGCTCCGCCTGTATGATAAAATCATCTAAATATTTAAATGCGCCTTTAAAAATGTGTAGGTTTTTACCTACCATAGATATATCGAAGTGAACCATTTTTTGCAAATTTTCTTCTTGCCAAACGGTAGATAAATCTAAATCACACTCAGTTTCAATTTTAACTTTTTTTGAATCATCTCTTCTGCGTAAACTTTTTATTTTCTCTTTTAAAACCCTATATCACTGATCTTATTTAAATTTTCCTCTAAAATTTTTGGTCTTTCTAATTTTTACTTTATGTATTCATTTCTATAAACTCCATCCTTGCTCTTTTTTAAATTATTCTCGAGTTTCTTTAACTCTAATAAATATTCTCTTATGGATTCCATTCATTTTATATTTTGATTTTAATTAATATTATAATTTAATTTTATATAATGCAAAGCTTAAAATTTAAAATAGATCTATGTACATTTTTAATTTTTGTTTTCATATTGTAGTTATTAGTTTTTGTGTATATATATATTTTTTTTGTTATTATTTTTATTGTTTTTATTTTCATTATTCATTCGTTACATGTGGGACAAGTTTGCGATTCTAAATAATAATCATCGAAACAATTTAATGGCTACATATTGTAGTTGTTATGAGTTCATTCTCTTTAATTTTATAATTGCATATGCTGCAAATTAAATTTAGTGGACTTGAATTGTCCATGTTTTTATTTTTATATATATATTTTTTTTTAGATAAAAATATATATATTTTTTTTTAGATAAAAATATATATATTTTTTTGAGATTTTTTTTTTTAAATATATATATATATATTTATATATGTTTTTTTGAAAATTTATTTTATATTTTATTTTATATATTTCATTTTCATATTCCTTTTGTTTTCATTTTGTTTTTATGTTAAAATGAATTTTTATTTATTTTTGTATGCACCCTGTGCTTTTCAATTCGCCGCGTTTCGCTATATGGCAGTTTTGACGTTTGAGCCACGCGTTTAAATTTATGTTATTATTAAGTTTTTCTTTACTGTTGAGTTTTTGTTTATATAAATTTTAATTTGTGTATTTTTCAGTGTTTTCATTGTGAATTTTATTTATTGTGTATTGATTACTCAAATATAATTTATATGCTTATTAAAAAATAAATGTGCTTTTTATCAATTTATTTTTTTCATGTTTATTTAATTGTATTGTTGCTGGGTTGTTCCTGCTTGTTTTTCGTCTTTTTTTTGTCGCTGAATTTGCGTGAATTTGCGTGAATTTGGTGCAGCGGTGTAGCGCGGGACGTCGCTTGCTGGTGCGCTTGGCACGTTCTTCTCCTTTTTCGACAAATTTGGCATGATCGCCATGTAACGAAGGATCTTTGAGTGGACGTTAAATAATTAATTTAATGTTTAGGTCCTGCCTAGTTTAATTGTCGGCGCTTATAAACGCCACTGGTCTAAGGATTGGGATGCCTGCACTAAAAAGCGCCAAGGCAAGCACAATGTTTTTAGCCGATGATTTGGCTTAATTAAAAGAAGATGCCGATTAGTTGGCTGTTCAGTGATGATTGATTTTATTATTTTAAAAACTTTCTATTTATACTTAATCTTAGTTTGACATTTATCATTTTGAGATAGATTTGACATAACTCTTTTGACAATTAAAAACATAGAATAAAATATAGTAATGTACATTGGGTACCTTATAGGGATGTCAATCCCGGACTATTTTTCAATCCCGAAATTTCGGGACTAAAAAATTTGAATCCCGGGATCCCGGGATTAGTCCCGGGATTTAAAAATATAATAGCAAAGACATAAAATAACCATATCTGTGTTTAAATAATAAACAATTATAATGCTTAAGTCAAACAAAAGTCATATATTCAAATGCATCTGTTTTAAGGTTGGGTATTCAAATATGGTATACTAAATCCGCGATATATAAACCCCAGTTGATCATCAAACATTTTTTTAATTCTTTTTATTTAAAATTTATTTTTTAGTACAAATATAAGAAAATTAAAATTTTGAATGAACAACAAAATTTGTTATTGGGATATTGGTTTTTGTGGAAAACAATATTTTATAAAAAAAAATATAATTTTAAAAAAATAAATAGTTTTAAAAATTTTGAAATATTTGAACTTTTAATTTCAAAATTATTTAAGTTGTATGTGATTTAACCGGTTATTGCAACCAAATCTCAAACGACGAAGTTGACTTGTTCATGGGCAATAACTATTTTAATTTTTATTCAATGGCTGTTTAGTCTTTTTATAAAAAAAAGTGTGTTTTTAAATGCAGTGAAAAATGCAAAAATAATAAATTGCATTTTTCTCCAAAACATTACGTATACGGAAAAAACTAAAAACGCAGTTCGAATCAGTACATTAAAATAATATAGGCATGATATGAGAAAATGATTGCCGAACAGTGTTATTAGTCGAAAGTGACGTAATTTTTAAAAATGTGTGAATTTGTTCAAAGTCAAAAAGCATGTAATTCATTATTATTTACGTCAGTGTTTTAAGATTTTAGTCCATTAAATCCAAGGATTGAAACCGTAGCCGAAACCGAAACCGATATCCGTTTAAAACCGATATCCATTTAAAACCGAAACCGTAATCGAAACCGTTATACGAAAATCAGAAATAAACCGTTTCGGTTTTATACCAGTTTAAAACGGTTTTTAAAAAAGCATAGAAAGAAACAGGAAAACATATTTTATTTTATATAGAAGATCTTAAGTACAAGGCATGTTTAATGTCATTTAATAAAATTTTGAATTCCCAAAATAAAATTTTTTTCTTGTACAATTTTCGGCGAGCTAGACTAAGCTTATGTCCCATAGTGCAATGTTAAGTTATTTGAAAAATATGGAACTAAAAGAAATTTTATACAAAAACCGAAATCAAAACCGAAACCGTAACTTGGAACCGGTATACTGAAACCGTTTCGTAATAAAAACCTAAAACCGAAACCAAAACGCGGAAAATCGAAATCGAAACCGTTATTCGTTTAGGTTTCAAACCTTGATTAAATGTTAGATTTACTTTTTCACAAAATGTGTACACAAACATTGAAAGACTTTTGAATAAACTATTAAAAATTGATCTACTAGCGTTTTTTGTAATCCCGAAAATCCCGGGATTTAACGATGATCCCGGGATGAGTTTTTCGGGACTGTTTTGACTCAAATCCCGGGATCCCGGGATTGACATCCCTAGTACCTTACAGTACAACGAATTGAGACTTCTTCGTGGAAGAACCAAATTGTCCCGACATCAAGTAAACGTCAGCTATAAATAAAATGTGATTCGACCCTCAAATTATAATGGAATTCAAGCGCATATATTTCCCTAATTGAAGGTTTAAATATAAAATAAAAGAAAACGCATATAAGTTATAATACTATATATTAAAAGGAAATAAAGTATGTTCTACAGCTGCAGCAGCACCTGCGCTGGTGGCAGTATACAGGAACTTCTTGTAAAATCCACGACGTGCCGCGAAGATTTGCGCCACTGCGATGTATAACATTGCCAGGTTCGCGCAAAATATCAATAGTGTCTGCGTATGAATGTAAATATATTAATATTTCATAAACGTATTCGTAAACCTTGACCACTTACATTGTATATCAGCTCATCGTTAATTTTCCGTGCGGTAGAATACTCGGGATGTTTGGACCTGCACTTATATATTAATTGATTTCTCTGTTTGCTAATCCAAGCGAAAAACAATGATCTCACTGATTGTGCGAATGCAGTGGCACATATGTAGTGGTGAAAAAAATGAAAATTTTCTAGTTGACATTTAATTTATCACGTCACTGGGTTGCCACTGAGTAATTTTGTGTAGTGAATTTCGTCTCAAGTTTTTTAACTTCGATTTATTTAAATTTTAATTCGGCTTGATCATAACATTACATCCACATTGGTTGCATTCTAAGAAATCTAATTTAGTAGTAGTAAATTTGCTACATTACAGTTAATTTACTCATTCTTTAAAATAAATACACTAATACGTCCGTAAAAATAAACATATGACGTGTTTTTCTTAAATAATATGTTATTTTACACAAATGAACTATTTTGAGCTAAATCGCACTTTTAAATTGGTAAATTCACAGATTCTGCAATGTTTTGTATATAAACAAATTTAAGTGTGTAAAAATGACGTCTAGCCATAGTTGCCAGTTAGTGTGGATAAATACCTTTTATGGTATTTTGTAATTGCCGTGGGATAAAAAAATACCACGGTATTTTTAAGTTCAACGTGGTATTTTTTGATTTTGTGGTATTTATGTCGTATTTTTTAACAGCATGCGTTTTTTTATGTATTATAAATACATACAATCCATTATCTTGTAAAATGTCTAAAAGTAATTAATTTATGCACCCAAATAATATCTAAATAAACTTAAGCGAATATACGTAACAATCATATTCGCCCCCTTTAATTCAGAAACGCGTCAATAGTTTATATAAAAACGAACATGTCATTTTATGACAACAAAAAAACGAACATGTCACTTTATGACAAGTTATTTTGGTGAATTTCAGTTGCTCTTGAATCTTGAATGCTGTTATAGCTGGTCGTTAAAATTTGTCAAAAACTCCGCTGGAAGAAAGTCCTAAGATATTATCGTTTTTTAAAAACAATCTATAAGTTAAATTAATAAAATTAAAATTTATAAAATAAAAAATCATACAAGAGTATAATTTTAAAAATACAAATGTTATTTTATTGTCAATAATACATATTTTTATTATTTTAGAGTCTATTGTCATACATTTTAATTTTATGGGATTTTTTTATCTGTGGTATTTTTGTGGTAGTTTGTTAATTGCGTGGAATATTTTGTGGTATTTTTAAATGGCAAAGGTATTTTTATTGAAAAAATACAATGGAATTTTCTGTGGTATTTTTTTATTTTCTGGCGTGGGATAAAGGTATTTTCTGTGGAATAAAGACCTGGCAACTATGCGTCTAGCACACACACATATATGTGTAACAAGATCATTAGCTGACGCGAACGCTCTTGTCTGCGCCATTTTAGAAGACTCTACAGAAAGAAAACTTGCATATATTAAATAAAATAAATATGCAAGGGGCGGATGGTTGGTGAATGTGAAATTAATTTGTGCGCAATTGAAATGACATCACCATGTATCCTATTTCGTGAACACACTTATTTCATATTTGTGTAGTATGGCAGTTTTCAGTTTGATTTAACAAAAACATTTTTTTGTTTCATTAAAAATTTTAGATTTATTGCTTATTAGTCATATACAATATATAAGTATTCCTTTTGTTAATTTTTTTAATTCAAAATTTCATATCAATTCATTATAATTAAAACAAATGTTACCTACCCACAGGTTATCGTGGTGTGCACCGCCTAACGTGCGGTCTCAGGCATGTTCTCAACTTATCATGACAGATCGAGGGGCGAACAATAATCCGCTGAAAAACCAGATAAACAACAATACATACCCAAGTAGAACATTATACGAAATGATACCTAAAAGGATGTCTTTCTAATGTGAACTTATTTGCATTCTCAAAAAGGTATCTAAAAGATTAATTTCTAACAAGTCCCATATGCATTGTTAATTAGTCAGCTATATGATGCCAGTATTCCGTAATCTTATTGTCGTACACAAAAAGTTTTCAAAAAGGCGACTTTTTAACAAGTCTCTTTCGTATCGTTTGGTAGTCCGTGTAACGATGCCTAAAAAATGTTTGTTTACATTTCTGACAATTTTAAATTTCTGACAAAATTAATTTTATTTTAAATTTTCTATCCATCAAACAACATACAAATAAAATAAAAATATAATTAATATAACGAAAAAATACTGCACCACCAAGCCGTGTTCATACTCCAAGATGTCTTCGGGCGAGTCGCTGTGGGAACCTAAAAAATTCCCTACCAATTGCTCGCTGAGCTCGCTAGCTTGTCGGAAACACAAGTCTGTCGGCGGTAACGACCATGAGGGTGTTGACGCGCATATTAGCTAAGAGAATGGTCTTTAAGAATGCGAACTCGTCACCGTCGCAGATAAAATGCAAGCCGAATTCGGTGAGAAGTTTTGCAATACAATCGTACGTCCCACCAGTAAGGGCAATGAGTCGCGGCGAGATTTAAGGTATTGTCTGGACAAGCAGATGAGCTGCATGGAGTTGGACAAAAAGGACATTTGCAACAACAAAAAATCAAGAAGTGATTGTTCCTAGCAAAAGTTGAAGAACTGCTGCAGCGCTATATTATGTGCGACCTGACGACTTCGCCGGGAGCCTAACAACTCATATCGCAACGGATTCCGAAATCCAACTTCGATAAGTTAAAGACACAACTCGACAGTATGCAACCGCTTCATTAAATTATTAAACTTTACAAGGTTTTAATAAAAATATATTCATGTCTTTAAATATTCTGTTTTCATTGTATTTTCTGTGGAAAAGTGAAAGTTTTAATTTTATTTACGCTTTTCGGCGTTTCGTTTTTGTACACTTTTACATCACTTAATCCGGTTATCTATCAGTTGCTAAAAAAACTACTTTTAGATAATATCTTTTTGTATACAATTAGGACATCATTCAGACAAATCAAAAATGCATCTTCCGGTCAATCATTTGTATTACAAAAAGACATCTTTTTCGTAACATTTCGGACAAATTTCGGACATCTATAACATATATAAGATAACTTAAAGACATCTTTCAGACATAATTTGTCTAGTTGGGTAGATACATAAAACATTTTATGTATATATAGCTAAAATATATATCTACATATAACAAAAAAATCAAAATTGCACTAACCCATCGCCATTATTACCCGTCGTTCTTACCATCGTCATATCGCCCCTATTACGCCTTAGTTTAGCATAATCATGGTGAATTTTAAATCCATACAAAAATTTTCGGTGGTAACACCGTAACTATGGGATTAATTCACGCTGATCCCAATCCCACAGTTTGTGGCATCCCTGTGAATGATCAAAAATCGATTTTTTTGAAACCGGTTCGAGTACCCGTTTCTCTATGTGCAACACTAAATGTCAAAGTTGCGTCCACTGCTGGTGGTGAACAAAAATTAACGTTTTAGACGGAATATTAAAGTCGACAAATTAAATAGAAAAACACAAAAAATAAATAAATTAAAGAACGTGAATAAGACAAACAAAAGAAGAAAAAAAAAGAAACACAATAAAAAATATACGCGATGGGAGTGTAAAAAAAAGTATACGACTACAACAAAAAAACTCAAATACAGTGAACCAAACAAAAAAAAAAAATAAACGTGAACGCAAAATAGTGAACTTAATAAATAACAACAAAAACAGGAAAAAAAATATATGAAAAGTGGATGTGAAAAAAAAACAAAAGGCAAAAGCCCAATAAACCACCCACTACACTGTGGCACAAAACACGCGCATACGTGCAAAAAAAACAATGAGACACAATGTTAAAGTGTGAATGTGGTATATATTGAAAAATAATATTTGTGTTTCTCAGTGTTAACTTAATATATAATGCTTATGTCGATACTAACATTTAAATATATGTACTTTGGTACTATATAACGTACAATAATTTGGCTAATATATATGTTTTTTTTATATCTCGTTTTACATAATTTTTTTTCAGATGGTGGTTTATATTTTATAGGCAAAAACAAAACAAACAAAAGCGAAGAAGACGAAAAACAACTGCAATGATAGCAGCTTCAGAAAATAAAGTATAAGTGTTTGAGTTTTAAATATTATTTGATTTGTTTCAATTAATTTCTAAAACTCTTTGTTAATTTTTTTTTATTCATATATTAAATTTATTTTTTAGGGTTAGTGTTTTGACCAGGTCCTATGTAAGCTGGTATTTTCGTACCTTTAGACGGGAATCCTAGAGCTGTATGGAGGGGCAGAAACAGTGACGGAAAATGTTCCTTTTTTATGCAAAACCAATGATAGGACATGGAAAGGTAAGTATACTTCAGGGTTATTTAGTGTATTATTCTAAGGGATTCTTAATTTTTTTACAAAATATATATATTCTACTCTACTTTACTAAATTAAAATTTTTTTTATCGCTCTTATATTTCTCTGTTTTATTGTAATTCTCTTATATTTTAATTATAGCAACTTTATCAATTCCCTTTTTCTTTTCAGATCATTTATCCTTTTTTTGAAATATATTACTTTTCTTTTCAGTTTTTTTTTATACTTTTTATCTTCATTTTATTTCTTTTCAGATTTTTACAAAATTTTAAATTCCTTTTCTTTTGAGGTTTCTTTTTGGGTAAGTATCAGTATATTTTTATTTATGAATTTATTAACAATATTTTATTTGTTAATAGTTTTTTTTTCTTTGCAGATTCCAACAAAATTTTAATTTCATTCTTTTCAGGTTTCCTTTTGAGCAAGGATTGAAACCTAAAGGAATAACGGTTTCGATTTCGGTTTCGGTTTTTTTCGCGTTTCGGTTTCGGTTTAAAGTTTTTACAACGAAACGGTTTCGGTATACCGGTTCCATGTTACGGGTTCGGTTTTGATTTCGGTTTTTGTATAAAATATTTCATAATTTTCAATGCCTTCAACAAAAAACCTGGGATAAAGTGGAACATGGGGTAATTAATGTCGACAATTGCAATTTTTGACCATGTTTTTGCATTTAAAAAATAAAAACAATTGTCAAGTGCTTCTCAATATGGCATCAACTTTTTCATCCATAGTTATAATAAAATTAATATATTTTCTGCATATCGAACCAAGTGAAAAAAAGAGTGCTGGTTGTGTTTAAAATGATCGAATATTGTATATCTTTTGAAATAAAAACTGGTTTGGAAATGATCTAACATTGTTTATATGGTGCTAAGTTATGTTAAAATTGTGATATTGTGGTAAAGTAAGAATCATTTTCTGGGATAAAGTGGGAAACGTAATTTAAGCAACAAACGTAATGTCAGTGCAACTATTGTGTTATATGAATTATTTAATTGATTTCGCCAATAAAAAAAACTTCAATCGTGACCACAAACCAATAAAAAGCAACATTATGACTTCACCTCAGATATGATCTGAATTGCAGAAGAGAGCCGAGAAACAAACCTTAAACTAGATCAACAAGAATGCATCGGTAAATATTCTTGAACTTTATAAGAATAAGAAGAATTTTGTACAATACCCATCCAAATAAAGTAAATTTCCACAATTCAGGAATATTTCGTGTAGGCATATTTATATTTTCAATAACGAATTACGATGCGCATACACACACTTTCACAACGACAATTCTTCGTTGCTATCCTGTATCATCACATGGCAACAGATGCATGACAACGTACAAACGCATGACAACAGACAGTCGCATGGCACCACACTACATGTATGTATCTAGTACAGCTATCTAGTTGGCAACAACAACGAGTTTTCTTTGTGGTAAAAAAAAGTCCCGCCAAAAATTCTATCAAAAGCAGATTTGTGAAAACAAAAACACAAAAAGCAATATCAGCTAAATGTGGTACACTGTGAAAATGTTCATATATTTTTTTTTTGGTTTTATAAGTTAAATGAATTAATGCACATAGAACTTAACCTAAGAAAACTTCATGATTTTACAATTAACAAAAAAACTATGTATAAAAGTAAAACAAAAATAAAAATGTGCATAGCACAGTGCTTACGCACAATCGATGTACGAACTAGCGTAGCGAAGAAAAGAGAAAAAAACATTGTTTTGTCTATTTTATCTTTTTGAAGCGACTTTTGAAGCACTTTTGAAGCTATTTAGCGCTTCAAAAGTGCTTCATAGACCTTATTTTTAAGATGCTTATATTCATTAGCCTTGAAAAAAAAATAAAAACACACATCTTCATAAATATTTTGCACGCTTTCCATTGTTACTTGTTGTTAAATATTTAGTAATATCATGAATTTTTTTGAATTTCATTATTACCTTAAAAACATAATAAATACATTAAAATGATAAAAACTTGCTCTTGTTCTGCCGCTAAAAAAAACAAATTTTATACCAAAGACCGTTGTTTTGGAAATATTGTCTCTCAAAAAAGAAACGTGAATATTTTTTGTTACAACAAGAAATTTTTATTTCGGTAATTCCAAATTATATAAAATGACATTAAAACATGCCTTGTATGTAAGATCTTCTATATACAATAAAATATTTTTTTCCGTTTCTTTTTATACTTTTTTAAAAACCGTTTTAAACCGGTATAAAACCGAAACCGTTTATTTCTGTTTTGGATATCGGTTTATTTCTGATTTTCGTATAACGGTTTCGGTTACGGTTTCGGTTTTAAAAATTAAACGGTTTTAAACGGATATCGGTTTCGGTTACGGTTTCAATCCTTGCTTTTGAGTAAGTAGCAGTATATTTTTATCTATTAATTTATTAACCATATTTTATTTCTTTTCAGGTTTTGTGTAATTTCCTTTTATTTTCAGGTTTTGTGTTTTTAACAGTTTTCTTTTCAGTCTTTTCAATTTTAGACAAATTTTTTTTTGTTTCAGTTTTTATTGGGTAAGTATTGATATTTTTCTATATGAATTTATCAACACCATTTTATTAAATTTTTATTTTTTTAGGCGTCTGCCATAAAGACAGTGTTTGGAAATTTTTTGGCAAACGACCGAAATTTGGAGCGCAGTCGTTCCTGATGGAGGTTTTTGATTTTTCGACGGTAATTGACCTAGTTTAATTTTTATTATATTATTCACAATTTCTCACTCTATTTCTTTTATAAATTCACTTTTAACAATTGTATCCTATTTTATTTTATATTACCTTAATTTTCCTTTTCAACAATGTAACTGCTGCCTCCTAGTCCTATTTCCCTCCTTAGACAACCATTCTGAATCCTTTTGAAAAATTCCTTATAATTATACTTTTAATGTAATAAATTTTATTTAAACTGATTTATTTCTTTTTCTGTAGACAACTGCTCGCTGTAAAAATTTCCGCAAAGTGATTTTCTGCATTTATCTGCTGCATGAGAAACGAAAAAAAAAATGGGCAAGGAAACAGTAACAAAATCGACAAGGTGAGTATCTCTAAAAGCTTTTTTGTATTTTGCATCTCGCTTGTCCCTCTTTAATTGGCTGAGCTAATTGCATGCCACTCTAGCAACGTAGATTTTGCATAGTCTTTTTGTAAATTTCTTTACACATAAAGATGACTTTCGTTTTGGGACTATACATTTTAAGCGCAATTAATTGTAATTTTTCTTTTCAGGTTTGGTGTTTTTGGATCAGGGTATGCAGGTAAGTATTTTTTTTTTACTACTATTTTCTTTTCAAGTGCAGTTTTGGATTTCAGGTAAGTATTAGGTATCAGTTTTATTATATTTTTTATTACAGTATTTATATTTCTAATTCTTTTTCATTTCTTTTCAGGTCACACGCTATACAAAGTAAACAAATTAGATTATTAATGTCGATTTAAGACAAAAAAACTCGTACCTTATGTATGAACTCGTTTATATTGATTATTAATTTTTATTCACATTTATATATACATATTCATTAAAAATATATATTTTCATTTAAATCCCAATATTCTACAGGATAAGCGTTTGAAAAAATAATAATAATTTAAGGTCAAGTGTGTTTTTCAAATCAGTTTTAAATGTAAAATAAGTGGCTTACTCTGTATTTGAAAATGATTTGATAATAACATTAACCATAAAGGGCAGTGAAAATTAGGAACAAAAATGTATGTTATATGTATGTATGTTTTTTTATGATTACCCTCAAATATAACATAACCAAAACATAACAACGCGCGTCAAAATCTACACTCAGAAGAAAATGTACCATTAAGTACTTTATGGTACGACCATTGATCTTATGGTTCTTGTATTAATAGTTTTTTCTTTTTATTTCAAAAGTTTTCTAATTAATTCAATATTTGAAAAATTCAGTACCATGAATTTAAATATTTCAATATTAATATATTAAATAGAATAAATACTGTTGTTTTAATGGTGTCCTCCTATAATAATAAACGTGGTGTAAAAACATAAAAACGAATACAAACATGTTCGTTTTGTACGTCATTCTGCGGATTTACTCAAAATGGTCGCATGTAGTTTTTTGTAATAATCCACATTATTAAACGCGACATTGGTAAGGACTCAATGTCTTTTATGTAAATACATTATATTTATATATTTATTTATATTTTTATTTATTACAGAAAATACATTCATCGAACTTCTATTATGGAAACAGACTCAAAAATAACTGCAGACTCAAGTACTACAATCAACTATTGGAAACCAAAGCAAACATTAAATGTGTTATAACCTTTTGCAGCAAGAAGTGTATTTTTATGTGTGTGTTGTAAAAGTGAATATCAATTTCGACATTTAAATAAAATAATATATACAATAAATTAACTAAAATACATTTTTGTTTTAATAAATTATTAGGAAAATGTAATTCGACTATAACATAAAATTAATAATATGTGTCATTAAATTTGTATAGGTCTTTCTTATTGTAATTAAAATATCACATTATAAAATTTATGGTACAACCACACATTGTATTAACAGTTTCAGTATTACTGAACAAATGGGACCAATTTTAATGATATAAATTATTGTTTTTCTATTGAATTACTATCAATTTACCATGATTTTTTTCTGGGTGTAATAGTTTACCGAAATCTTTTGGTGTTTGAACTTCTGTGAATCTTCAAAACAATATACCGACCGCCCCCGCCAACCTTGGTTAGGCTCCAGAATGGTAGTCGAGAGCTTGAAGCAACAAGCTTACAAAAAAAACACGTCTACCACATTTCGGCTGCTGGCATCGATTTCCTGCAGCTGTCTTGACGCTCGGGTTTGAATTCTACTATATTGGTTGGATGACATAGAACGGGATAGTTAATTAAAAAATGCCCTTTTTGTTGTTCTCTTTTTATACTTATTTTGTAGGATTAAGTCAATATTTAAAAGCAAAAAAGTAAATGTAGGTTAATTTGATTTCGAGTTGAAGATGTGGCTAAATCTTAATTTAAAGTAAAAGTTGAAATCATATTATGAATAAGTGTTGATATTGATTTGAGAATAAGGAAAGTTTCAAGTTAAGGTTAAGCTAAGTTTGTATTGAAAAAGCTGATTTTATTTAGGTTAAAAGTGTTTCAAACATTAACCTCAACTCTATGATTTGAAAGTAATGATAGATTTCAAAGCATTCACAAGTGAATATTAAGTACAATGGCATATTGGGATATAATGCATTTTGGTGAATTTCACTTCAATAACCAAATAATGTTTTTAATAACAAGTACTAAATGTCTTAATTTCAACATCACTAAAAAACTACAAAGTACCACGAAATCAACTCATGGTTTTTGAGAAGTAGATTAGCAGAACTTCTATTTTTTGCCACCAATGTGTTTTGTTCATAGTTGCCAATAGAAATTCCCACGAAAAATAAAATTATAATTTTATTTTTCGTGGGACCTTTTTCCCATACGACTTATTACTTAACACTACCGGTCATATGAGCAGTAATATTACAAGTATCAAAACTGAAAGTTTCAGTAAAAGTTTCTATAACATTGTTAAGAGCGTCGGGATAAAATTGACCGCAACTTTTGTGTGCGTGTGAATTTTTATCTCTTTCTCACTCATCTGAAATGAGATACAATTGAATACATGTTTATCACTGTTCTTTTGGTAATAAGTGACGATTGAACTACTTGTAAATTTACGAAATATTTTACGTAACATAAACTGTTTTAATTTTGAGGTTAGGGACGGTTTAATTAATAGTAAACTAACCAAAATTAGACCAAATAAAACCAAAAAACTCTAAATTCTATAGTTTTCATTTTTATTGCGTTGAATATAATGCGCATTACATTCAACATGCTTGTATTACAAAATTGTCTATTAATACGACTTTTGTTTGCCGTTGTTTTGCTTCCTTCCATGCATTTGTTTAATGCAGATATGACCCTTCCACTTTGATGATATCTAAAATATGAATAGATAAATAAGCAATACATACAAATACTCTTTTCAATATACTTTCTTTTAGTTTTTATCAATTGTTTATAATTTAAGTAACATCATGCAAACGTAATAAATAACCTACAAATAAAAGAATGGTTGCAAACCGACGCGCAAAAAATATTAGTTTTCATTACTAGTAAAATTACTGGTCATATATCTATCATTGATCCTGCAGGGATGTATTTCAAATTATTTATGTATGAGTGAGAAAATATAATTTTGTCTGGGTACAGTCTCACAAAATTAAACAAAACCTGACATAAATTTAATTCGTTGTTTTGTAAAGATATTTACATAGAATTATCCAAAAATACTGTATTTTGTGAAAAACATTTTATTTTTGTTAAAACCAATCTAATATGTTCTTATTCTGTTTATAAAATAGGATAAGTTAACAAAAAATGTTATTGCAAAAGAGTCAAGTGAGTTATTAATATTTATTTTTTAATTAATAAGATTTAATATCATATATATATATATTTATAAATGAAAATATAAATATTTAAATCATTAACTAAATGCTATGTTCTACTGTGCGCAGTCGACGCATTTTAATTTTATTTATTTAGTTTAAATTTATTTTATTTAGTTAATTTTAATTAAAACACTCTTAAAGAATGAGTGTATAATAAAAAAACAACATAAACATTAATTTTTTGAATAGTACTAGATATATTTTTAAACGATTTGTTGCAATTGTGAAAATATCTCAAAATTTACTATTATTCTATCTAAAATAAATCTAAATACCCCAAAACAAGTTTCAGATAAAAAAACGTTTAGTCAATATTCTATTTTACATTACATACTTTGTTTTAAATGTGATATATGTAATAATAAATACAGTGTTGACTGGAGAACGAAGCAGCATCGACCTGCTTGCATGAAGTCGCACGATCGACTGATAGCTTTCGCAGGTCACACGTACTTATATTCGCTGCACTTGCTCTAACCTCTCACCATTTTCGCTTACCGATCTTCCCCTCGCCAAACTCCTTGCGGACTGACGTCCTGCCCGTACGGGCTGAGTTGGACATCCCCACTTTAACTCATTTGGGACATTGTAGAGCAACAACTCTTTCACCACTCCAGAGGTGTGTTTAGGATAATTGTCCTGCTGGAAGTGGTAAAAAGGCTCTAAACCCAATTTATTGACACTAAATTGTAGATTTTCCTTTAAAATATTTAAATATGCAAATTTATCCATTCTGGTATCTACACTAAGAAAACAAAGATGATTACCAGAAATATCACAGCCCCAAATATCAAGTTACTTACAAATTATTTAGATCGTCTTTAAGACAACCATATCTCAAACATCCGTCAAATACGATAAATATTGCTGGCAACCATCTTTCAAATTTACGCTTATTTATAGCAAACATCAATTAAGATATCTTACAAATAGAAAGATAGTTCAGGAATATTTGGAAAAGGCACTCCATTAGAATTCGCGGAGTATTTATTATTGAATTGAAATAAATGGAATCAATGTATTTTTATTAATTCTAGAATTAAAATAGTATGCTGGTTATACATCGCCATCGTCTTTATAAATCCTTTAAAGGTAAAATTGTACAACGACATGAGACTTGTTCGCGGAAGAAAAAGTCCGCCCGGCGATGCTGTCATCAAAGTAAACTCTGAAAAGAAATATTTTCCATCAAGGGTTGATATTTCAATGCCATTAATAATTTCAATTACCATTAAAATGTAATATTTGAGTTGACACTTTATTACACCATTGGATTTAATTATTTGTTGTGGATAAATCGAGCGTAAGGAAAAAGTACGCCATTTTCTTTTTTTTATAGTAGTCAAATGTCAAAATACCTCAAAAGTTTTGCAGCAAATGTCCAAGAACTCAGGATGTTTGCTATCAGTCAACTGTAAATACATCAATTTTCATTGCTGTTGTGACAAACATCTCGTAACTATCTGCATATACGCCATATTTAAAAATTTGCTGCAACTTTATTGAAACTTATGGGATGTTTGAATATTTGCCACAGGGCATAAATTTACTTGAACATCTGGCTTTCATGAACATCTGGTTTTCTTGGTGTATGAAAACTACGGATGAGGCCCTACATCTCTATACCATCAGTTTACTGCTCTACAACGTCCCAAATCAGTTAAGGCATCCCCTTGAGTTCTCTGACCTCAACCTAATGAATCATTTGTGGGACCACTTAGAAAAAAAATTCGACAGCACTACATAACATGAGGAGTGGGAAAAGATCGAGTCAGAAATAATAACTAAGCTGGTTAATTCCATGAAGAACCGATTAAATCAAGTATTTATGAATAAAATATGCATATATTAATGTGCATATTTACTTATAGAAAAAATATTTTTTACTGTATAAACTATTTTGTATCATTTTTGTATCAATCGAAAAAATTAAATTCTTATTCCTATATTTAAATTAATATATTTATATTTTGTAATAAAACTATATTCTTATAAATGCACCTTTATAACAAAATATAATTTATCTAACATAAAACTCAGAACATGATTATATAGTGAGATATGTAAAATTGTCGTATCTGTACGGAGACTTTATGGACTCAGTGAATATGGACATTTTTAATTATTTAAGAATTTTTCTGGTATTTTTGTATTAATTTTACTTGCTGTGGTATTTTAGTGGTAATTTTTAATGACTGTGGGAATTTTTGTGATAATTTTGAATAGCTGTGGGAATAAAATCAACCTAATTCTTACCCAGCAAGACATGCCTTACCGAAACTTCAACACAGAGATAATATTATATTTTCTCACTCATACAGTTTCTATAACGTTTTTAAGAGCGTCGGGACATAAATGTCCGAAACTTTTGTGTGCGTGTGAATTTTTATCTTTTCTAACTCATCTACAATGAGATACAATTTAATATATGTTTGTCACTGTTCTTTTGGTAAAAAGTGACGATTAAATTTATGAAATATTTTACGTAACATAAACTGTTTTAATGTTGACGTTAGTGACGGTGAAATAAATAGTAAACTAACCAAAATTAGACCAAATAAAACCAAAAAACCCAAAATTCAATAGTTTTAATTTTTATTGCGTTGAACCTAATGTTTGATTTGCAGATTTTCTATTAAAACGACTTTTGTTTGCCGTTGTTTTGCTTCCTTCCATGCATTTGTTTAATGCAGATGACCCTTCCACTTTGATGATATCTATAATATAAATAGACAAATAAGCAATATATAAAAATATTCTTTTCAATATACTTTCTTTTAGTGTTTATCAATTGTTTATAATTTAAGTAACATCTTTTTTCAACTCCCGCTGTAGCGGCTGCTGTTGCCAACGTAATGAATAACCTACAAATAAAAAATGGTGGCAAACCAACGCGTAAAAAAATATAAATTTTCATTACTATTAAAATTACGGGTCATATATCTATCCCCAGTGACTTGTTAGCTCCGCTCTGCCTTATTTCTTACTGTGGAATGCAACCGTGTAAAGCCAAATCAACTGTTTTCATTATCCTCTTCGTTCGGTGAGAGGCATTGTTTTGTAGTTTGCTTTGTTGTTTGTTTGTGAAAGCGTCAAATGAAAATATTTCATTTTATTTAAAATGGCCGTTCGCTGCAGTCTGTAGCGAATTCATATGTATGTAATAATAAGCATTTAATTTGAAGTTATTTATATTTAAATATTTTTATAGTGTTATTGAACGTTCCGCCGTAGAGCGGAGAATGTTTTCGGGATAATTTACGCCATTAATTGCTCGCTTCAGCTGCAGCGTTCTTGAGTGACGAAGACACGCACAAACTACATAAACAGTGCATAAATAGTTAAAAAATGTTTATGCTGTATTATAACTCTTCATTATTAATATTTTTCATCTGAAAATTATATGAAAACTTGGCCTAAGAACCTTTGCCAAGCAATTCTCCCAACGCGAATTCTCAATGCGCTGCATGACAGGTCGTATATTTGCTGCTGCTGCGAAGGATGCTGTTCATCGACATGCTGGACAACTCTCATTGTCGCGTAGCGTGTGTGTAGTAAGCAACGGTGTTTACAACGTTCGAATGTGTTATGGCCAGCGACGGTGGTTGCTGAACACCCGACATGTCCACCTGTGAACAGTTGCGACCGACCTACAGCGGAACGTGATCCACCCTCAGCGATAGTATTTTAAAAAATCCCAAATTTCCCAAAATAATTTACTGTAAATTCTTAATAAAAAAAATTTAAAAATCAAAACCATTGAATTTGTTGTCATTTGTAATTCCTTCATTCCACAGGAATTAACTCGGAATTGGCAGTAGTTTCTGACATTCTATTCCGATTGAAATTACGTCAGAAAAAGAGAGAGCAAAAGAAAACGAAAAAGAGTTTGGTGAGATTTGGTTGCTTAAAATGGTGTAGAAAGAGAGCAGCAATTCCGTTGGAAATCGATGTCACCTTTAGTCGTCTGTAGCGGCTAATCAAAACGGAATTCTTAGCAGAGTTCCGTGAAGGTAGTTAGAAAGCTCCTACTATTTAAATAGAAAGAGGAGCTAATTCCATAGGAACACGTCACTGGGTCATTGATCCTGCAGAGATGTATTTAAAATTATTTATGTATGAGTGAGTTTTGGTAAGGCATGTTTTACTGGGAATAAACCAAAAACCTGGATATTAACCCAGTGATGCGTTCTGTCTTAATTACGAACTATTTCGGAACTATATGTTAGACAACTCTGATAAATCAGTGCGAGGTTGGTTCCGATTTCGAAATTAAATAGGAGTGAAATCAGACTAAAGGAAACACAGAGTTCTTTCCTATTTTTCTGAACTGTGCCTGAGAGCAAAAATCACAAAACAATGAGCGCAAAACTGAAAAATATTCTAAAATCAGCCAATCAAAATTGATAAAATATTTTGAAACCAGCCAATCAAAAACGATATGAAGCAAAACTGATGACATATTTGCATCGGAATGGGACAGAATATTAAAGGAAACTCTGAAGTAAAGCTGATTCAAAAGAAAATTAATGACAACAAAAACTAAGGCATTTTTTGTGTGTTTTATATTTCTATTTTTTTTGTATTGTGATTGAATACAATACAAAACAATGAATAATACAGTCATTTACATAGATTACATTATATATAATAAATAATAATAATAAATGTAGATTGTCTGCTGACGAATATTTTGAGTCTTTTGATGATGACAATCTTTGAATTTTGAATTTCTGTTCCTGCAGAAGACCATTCCTACTGCTACTCGACGCATGAAGTACATATCGGAGGAGTCTGAAATAAATGGAAAAATATAAATAAATTGAAGATTAATTGAATAAAAAGTACTGCCTATCATTAATTTGGTGCAGTGAAATTTGCAGCAATTCTTAGATGTATTTGTGGTAGTTATTCAGAATTTGACACCAGTTTCATCAAATTGGATGCAGTTTTTAAGAGTTTTACAATTTTTTTTATTATATTTAATATTCTAACAAAATTCAAGAAGAAAACTATCTTTTCGACATCATGAAAATTTTCCTATATCTCGCAAAAGTAATTTTTACACTATAATAAAATAAAAAAGCAATTTCATCATTTTATGTAGTTTTAAAATAAAAATAAGTCAAAATTTTGGAAATTGTAAATTGGCTAAATATCAAAAACTAGAGAAAATTTAAGAAAACTGACGTCATTTTGAAATCAGCTCTACAAATGTCTAGAATAATTGCAACTTTTACTGCACCTACTAAAACTATGATGGGTAGTGTAATTAAATGAACTTATTTAATTAATTTAATACAACTAAAACATAATTATATTTTGATATTTTGTAGAACTAAAAGTCACCCAATACATTTTTATGAAAAATCTTAAATTTCAACTTTGTTGGCTATTATTTCAAATAGTAATTGTTACATTTTTAAAGTTAAAATACCAATTGATAGATTCACATTTTTTTATCATTTGGTACATATATTGAGCCCATAGATGAAAAATTTAAGATATATAAAGGTAGCACTAAAAGTGACTTTTAGTTCTACAACGACGATATTTAAAAATTAAAAATTCAATAACCCACCTTAAATATTGATTACAATTACTCCATTGCCGACTTTCCATTTCAATGATCAGTTTCATTGATAACCGTTGGTTGCAGATCTTCCTCAACAACAATGACACGGCACGGTTCAAAACATTGCGTCGATTCTTCCCGAATTTTATGGTTGAGGGACATTACAACGGTACGCTGATTACATGATGGGTCGCTCTACTAAAGCAAAAATAAAGAAACGATTATTTGTTGAATTTAAATGCTACAGAGAACACTTAGCTCACATGACAAACAAATGCACCTGGAATATCGTTCAGCTTCAGATCTTTGACATTTTTAATGCTATGTATTTATAAAAGAAATATTATAAAATTAATCGCATTGACAAAAAAAAAATCAATACCTTCTGCGTTCATGGTATTGAATCCATGGATGTACGTAGCAACACATTAAGCACCTTGCGCAAACTGTCCCACGGCAGACTGTCCGACGGCAGACTGTCCGACGGCAGACTGGCCGACGGCAGACTGTCCCACGTGGCGGTTTGTTTGGCAGCCAATGTTTTAAGTTGTTGTTGTTGGGTGGAGAGAGAGTATTACCGCCGCCAATCAACTATGCACGCCTGATACACTTGGCCAGCAAACAAGTGTATCAGACATTGTTTTCTTCGCTAGGACAGCGTCTCGAGTTTCTCTAGCAGCGCGAGCCGGGACTGCAGTTTGTCACCATTCTCGTGGAGCAGAGGCAACATCAGATAATCCAAAAAAAAAGACGCATACAGAATAGATACGCTGCGAACTATTCGTAACAGCTTGAGACGCGTCTGATCAGCTTCCAGCTTCGGGCGCATAATAAGAAACGACATGAAAATTTTCCAACCACGTTTAACCGCGGTAGTGACTTCCAACCATCTTAAGCGATGATGGGTCATCCTGAAATCACGTACAATATTAACAAATATTACAATACAATTAAATAAAAATTAAATACTTAAAATTTTTGCTGCGTCGTAAGAAAATTTTCACATTAATAATTTTATTTTACGTTAAAGTTAGTGGCAATTTAATCATTTTTATGTTGCTTTTTAGAGAAAAGAAAACAAACGAAAATAGAAGGCAGCTATTTTTTTAAAATGCTCTCTTTGTATGGAAGATTGAAGGAGAAATGGTTGATTTGACTTAACATTGTTGTATTTCACAATTGGGAGTAGTTCCGAGCGGAGCTGAGAATACACTGGGAAGTGATTATTGAATGTATATTAAACATGCCCAGCAACACACTGCTGACCGAAACTTCAACACAAATGCAAGATGTTTACGACTCACTTATACATGTAAGAAAAATCTGTGTAAACGTGCGTAAGACAGGGATGTAAAGTCACACGTATACACAAGTTTTATATAATCGAGTTTTAGCTAATACAGAGTTTAGCTAATACCCACTAAATTAGTTGGGCTCGTGAACAACACATGCATTTGTTACATTATAGTTTTAGTATACACTGAACCAAAAAAGTACATATCTACAATGAAAAAGTACATTATCACATAAAATTGGTCCAATGTAATTGTTCATTGTCACAACGAATTTCCGGTAATACTTCAATGTAAAAATTCATTGAATTACAATGTATGGATCATGAAACAAAATGACAAATATTCATAATTACAATGAATATTTCATTAGCTATATTGAATGCGAGAGTTCATTGTCGCAATGAATCGAATACATACTTTAATGAACGAGATCATAAACAAAAGTGAATTCAGAAAGTTTTTTCATTTTATTATTTTAATGTAAATTCAATTAATATATACATTAAATATAATAGTATAGTATAAATTAAATGTAATTTCGCACTTCATTTCACTTCATTTCGCAACTACTTCTTACATTTGTCGCAGCTTTCTGCGAATTAATAGCAGCAGAGCGCAGCTAACGCTACTAGCAAAGAACACGAAAAACGAACATGCAAAATGTCTACTGCAGTATTTCAATGAATATAATTCATTGAAGTATGAAAAAAATCATTAAATTTATTTGTGCGTATTATGAACACTGATTCTTACTGAAAATGAACTGATCATTAAATTCACAAACAAGTTACAGGACAATGTACATTGTCACAATGTATCTTGCATTAAAACGTATGAATTTGCCTCTATGAACAGCATTCGTTAATATTATGAACCCGTTTATTTTCTGTGTACATTTGAGTTGATTTTTTGACAGATTTATATTATACTGTGGACAATTATTAACTAAATTCGATGACATTTTAACTCAAATATTAATAAACAAAAATGGAATTTAGATTGGAAAATATGTTTTCAATCAATTAAAGAGTTGTATGTAACTTTAATAAAATATTAATAATAAAAAAATTTGTAAATTGGCAGCTGAGATAGCGTTGCATTCAGTAATAGTGTGCTTTTAGTTACTGAGCAGTTTCGCAACTGCTGAGTTCGCTGAATGCAGCCATACAATTGAATCTAGCCTTTACCTAAACTGGAAAACGACATTCAATACTGAAGAGAGTTTTAACTTAATTGTAAGCTATAAATAAAATGTGGTTCTTCACTAGATGTTTAACTTAAATTTGAACATGAAATCGACATTCAAATTACACTTGAATTCATCGCAAATACTTCTCTAATTAAAGGTTTATATATAAAATAAAAGAAAACGCATATAAAGTTATAATACAATATATTGTAGGGAATTAAAGTATATCCTACAATAGATTCTCGCTTCTGTGAGATAACAGACTGCTGCAACAGCACCTTCGCCAGTGGCAGTGTACAGGAACTTCTTGTAAATTCCACGACGTACCGCGAAGATAAAACCATTCAATCCAATTGCGCCACAGCGATGTATAACACTGCAAGGTTCGCGCAAAAAACAATGGTGTCTGCGTATGAATGAAAATATACTAATATTTTATAAACGTATTAGTAAACCTTGACCACTTACATCCAGCACAAAACGAATGCTGCTTTCGATGGTTTCCGTGTAGTAGAATTCTCGGGATGAATTTCGTTATTGAACCTGTAGAAATATATTAATTGATTTGTATGTTTGCTTCAAGCGAAAAACAATTTTCTCACTGATTGTGCGAATACAGTGGCGCATATAGTAGCAGATGACTGTGCCTGCAATTGAAGCGTTGGGTGCAATAAGGGCGTTAGGCATCATAACGCCCTTTTTGCAATATTCACACCGAAAGATCGCAGCAGTGTCTTTTACCATTCAGTGAAATCCCAGATCGATTGCATGAAGTTTTTTGTCTTTTTATGCAATAAGGGCGTTATCTCCATGCAAAAAATATTATTTTTTCATATTTTTAATTTTTTTACAGAGTCAGTTTTCAACAGAGTCAATTTAGTTTTGAACCCTTTTGACCGTAATTTAAATCTATATCCATTCATATCAATATGTATATCTAGACTATGCACAATAATCTTTATTTTTTTCATTTATGTAATGATTATAGCTCTAAAACTCAATACGCCCAAATTGTATTACTCGTTTTATGCAATAAGGGCGTATAAATCTATTATTTTAATTAATTATTTTATATATTAATAAGAGCTCTAAAATAAATTTGAAAAGTGCATAATGAAGTTAAAAGTTCAAAGTTTTATGGAAAATTTGAATCAATCAAATCAATTCATTCCTTCCTGAGATACGGACATTCAAAAACTTTAAACGCAAATATCTCAAAACTTACTTTTTCACATAACGCCCTTATTGCACCCAACGCTTCAATTGTAGTGTGCAAATTCTCCATTCTCTGGCTCGGTGGCCTTTTGATTGCTATGACTAGATTCCTTGACTGAAATGGCTGTAAACAGTGAGTTGGTCGGTGCGCCAATTTTTATTTCGCGAAACATTTCGCTATATGCATTAACACATCGGCATCTGTAAACAAAATGAATTTTAATATATTTATAAGAAAATTCAGTTTTAATTCAATACTTACCAAATTTTTCAACGCACAATGGACATGTAGAAAAAATTAAAAGTTTATTATAGACATTTATCACGTTTCGTCTCAAGTTTTTTTAACTTCGAAAACCAACGTTTAAATAACATTCATTTATTCGGCTTGATAATGACTTTAAATCCACATTGGTTGTAAAATAAAATTCTCCAAATTTATCAATCCTTAAACTAATTGCTTATTGGGATGTAACGAATACCCAAATGTAAATTTAGTGATTAAACATATCAAACGCACCAACTTGTTAAGTGAAAAATTAGGTTGTTTTTTTCTAAGTGGATTATAATTTCCATGGGATTTACACTGTCTCCATAAAGTCTCCGTACAGATACGACAATTTCACATATCTCACTAAATAATCATTTTATGAGTTTTAAGTTATATAAATTATATTTTGTTTTTAAGAATATAGTTTTATTACAAAACATAAATATATTAAGGGAGAAGTTCACTTTACCGGACGAAGCGAATAAAAAAAAAAATTGCCACCCCCTGTATTTTTGCAAAAAAAAATACCAAAATTAAAAAATCGCGCCGCTCGGACCCGTGGTGACCTTGAAAAATCAAAAACCGGTGCACCCACTTACAAGTACATATGGGTACTCAAATGAAAGGTATTTTCCTCACGATTCCAAATCTGTAATTGTTTTTCAGATCTGTCAATCCCTACACCAATTTATGTTATTTAAATTATATGTATATGTTGTATGAGTTACTTTTATGTAATAATTGAAGTATATAAGAATGTATAACCTTAAGATTTTTAAGCTTATACTTTTTTTTTTTTCTTTTTTTGGTTTTTTTTATAAAAAAAAATATTAATTCTTTTTTTTTTTTTTTGCATTTTTTTAATTTTTTTAATTTAATTTTTTAATTTTTGAATTATTATTGAATTTTGAAGGAAATTGTTGGGTTTTCTTTGAGTTTAGCACCGCAGTCGAAAAATTTTGTAAGTAGAAGGTATATATCTACTTTTGATTTAATTTTTGATATGAAATAGTCATTTTTGTATGATCGTAGCGCCGTAGGCGAAAAATTTTTCAAAAAAATCGCCCGATTTTTTTGAAAATTTTTTCATTTTTTCAGAAGCACATAGATATATATGTACATACATTGTAAATATATGTACTAACATTCTAATATACTTCAATTATTACATACAAGTAGCACATAAAACATATACATATGATTGAAATTATATAAATTGATGTAGGGGCCGCTGACAGATCTGAAAAACAATTACAGATTTGGAATCGTGAGGAAAATACCTTTCATTTGAGTACCCATATGTACTTGTAAGTAGGTGCACCGGTTTTTGATTTTTCAAGGTCACCACGGGTCCGAGCGGCGCGATTTTTTAATTTTGGTATTTTTTTTTGCAAAAATACAGCGCGTGACAATTTTTTTTTTTTTAATTTCACTTCGGCCGGTAAAGTGAACTTTAGCCTATATTAATTTAAATATAGGAAGAATAATTCAATTTATTCGATTGATACAAATAGTAAAGCAAAAAAGTTTCCGTACAGTAGTTTATACATAAAAAATATGTTTTATATAAGAAAGTATGCACATTAATATGTAGGTGATCCTTCTTTATTCATAATTACTTTTTTTAATCGGTTATTCATGGAATTAACCAGATTTGTTGTCGTTTCTGGATTGATCTGTTCCCACTCAATTAGTATCGCCTTAAGCTGATTTTAGTTGGTTATGTTGTACTGTCGATTTTTTTTTAGTGGTCCCACAAATGTTCGATCAGGTTGAGACCCTTGGACTCAGCGGGATGCTTTAATTTAGGGATGCCCAATAGATAGTGCGATGACAGTACCTAGCAAGAACACTTCCTGTCATGTGAGCAGTAATATTACAAGTATCAAAACTGAAAGTTTCAGTAAAAGTTTCTATAACATTGTTAAGAGCGTCGGGATAAAATTGACCGAAACTTTTGCGTGCATGTGAATTTTTATCTCTTTCTCACTCATCTGCAATGAGATACAATTGAATATATGTTTATCATTGTTCTTTTGGTAATAAGTGACGATTGAACTACTTGTAAATTTACGAAATATTTTACGTAACATAAACTGTTTTAATTTTGAGGTTAGGGACGGTTTAATTAATAGTAAACTAACCAAAATTAGACCAAATAAAACCAAAAAACTCTAAATTCTATAGTTTTCATTTTTATTGCGTTGAATATAATGCGCATTACATTCAACATGTTTGTATTACAAAATTGTCTATTAATACGACTTTTGTTTGCCGTTGTTTTGCTTCCTTCCATGCATTTGTTTAATGCAGATGACCCTTCCACTTTGATGATATCTATAATATGAATAGATAAATAAGCAATATATCTCTTTTTAATATAATTTCTTTTAGTGCACTAAGAAAACAAGATGTTTATGAAAGTCTTGCTGCAACTATCCTTTTAAATTTACGCCTTGTAGCAAATATTCAAACATTCCTTAAGTTTCAATAAAGTTGCAGCAAAACTATTAATATTTTTTGAATATAACATATATGCAGATAGTTACGAGATGTTTGCCACAACATCAATGAAAATTGAGATATTTACAGTTGACTGATAGCAAACATCAAGAGTTCTTGGACATTTGCAACTTAATTTTGAGGTATTTTGACATTTAACTATTATAAAAACACTATTATAAACAAACAACAATTAAGTAAATTCAATGGTGTAAAAAAGTGTGCACTCAAATATTACATTTTAATGGTAAAAGTAAAATAGAATATCCTGTGATTTAAATTATCAACACCTGATGGAAAATATTTTTTTTCAGAGTTTACTTTGATGATAGCGTCGCCGCTCGGACTTGGATCTTCTGCGAAGAAATCTGTAGTCTTTGCACAATTTTGCCTTCGAAGGATTTAAAAAGACGATGGCGATGTATACCAGGATGTACCATGTACCAGTATACTGCTTTAATTCTACAATAAATAAAAACACATTTTCTTTCAAATCAATAAAAAATATTCCGTGAATTCTAATGCAGTACCTCTTCCAAATATTCATCAACTATCTTCCTATTTGTCAGATGTTTAATTGATGGTTGCTATATATAATCGTAAATTTGAAAGATGATTGCTAGCAATATTTATTGTATTTGACGGATGTTTGAGAGATGGTTGTCTCAAACACGATTTAAATAATTTGTAAATAATTTGATATTTCTGGCAATCATCTTTATTTTCTTAGTATGTTTATCAATTGTTTATAATTTAAATAACATCTTTTTTCAACTCCTGCTGTAGCGGCTACTGTTGCAAACGTAAAAAATAACCTACAAATAAAAAATGGTGGAAAACCGACGCGCAAAAAATATTAGTTTTCATAACTATTAAAATTACGCGTCATATATCTATCATTGATCCTGCAGGGATGTATTTTAAATTATTTATGTATGAGTAAGAAAATATAATATTGTCTTTGTGTTGGAGTTTCGGTAAGGCATGTCTTGCTGGGTATGGTGTTGTTATTGTAAAAGTGCTACTTGATACAACTCCCAGCAAGACACTATTGACGGAAACATCAACACAAATGCAAAATGTTTGCGACTCACTTATACATGTAAGAAGGAGCTGTGTAAACGTGCGTAAGACAGGGATGTAAAGGCACACGTATACACAAGTTGATCATTTTTTTCCCGATGTTATTCTACATGTGACCGAAATTTTGATCGAAACTTGAACATTGCTACCCCTAAAATGATCAATAAAATGACCGACAGTGTTCTTGCTGGGCTGCCATTGTTCATCAGAGCTCTCAGCCGAGACATATTCTTCGGCGGCTGCTGGCATTAAAATACGCTGCGGCGGTTGTTAGCCGACTCGGAACCAAATATTTATCGGCGAGTCGACTTAACAAATTTTTGATCGACTTAACCGAATAATTAAAAGTCATTATTATGTATATAAAAATCAAAAGGTGCTTAATTCAGTTCTTAAATTAGCTTAACCCAACATACAGCTATATTTTATAAAGATTATTGACTGTAATTACCAGAATAGATAGAATATTTTGTAATTTGATGTGTTAAACTTTGTTAAATATATTTGTAAAGTATATTAAAAAAAAGGTTAATTAAAAGGACCTTTGATTTTTATCAACATAATTGTTTACGCGCAACGTAAACCCTTGCGTAATGAACACCTCCTGCCTTGGCTTTGATGTTCGCCGCTGCAGGCAAGGAGCGCGCTGCAGTCGACATGTAAAAATGTAAATATGACGTTTAGCACACATGTAAAAATGACGTTTAGCACACACTAAAACGTGTAACAAGGTAACGCTCTTGTCTGCGCAATTTCCAGAATATGGCATACATCGGCTACTAAGACTAATAAAATTTCAAGTCAAGTAAAATAAAATTTGTATTTCGTAACACAAATTCGATTCTGACGATTTTAATGTTATATCCAGTTTTTAAATATGTTTGTGCTTTTAACTTCCTAATATAAAAGGAGACAAAAACGAATTCATCAGAAAGTTATTTTTTTTTAACTAAATAAAACAAAAGGACGACGAATGAACAGGTAAAAAATTGTGTCAGCAACATTTTTGGAAATTTTATGACCAATTCGATTTCGTTTTGTTTTACATTATAAAGTGATAAGTTCAAAGTTTATGAATTTACTATTTAATACAAATTATATAAATTTATATAAATATATAAATTTATATAAAGCAAATGCATCACCCCCACGTGGTGGTTACCTTGACGTGGTGTGGGGGATTAAGTTACAATGACTCAATAAGGCTAAGCTGACGAAAACTTTTTTTAAAGTTTCTGGTAGGATCACCCTTGTCAGACAGGCTTGTGATGAGTAATAAACTAAATACTACCATAGTCTTTTTTATTGGTGGGGTGGCAGACTCTAAACAAACCCTACACCACCGCGATGGGTCAACATAAAGATATAATTACTCCAGGTGGTACCCACAAAAGTGGCAATCCACCCGCTTCGGCGGCTGAGGCAAGGATTCTGGAGGCCTCAATCCACGCAACCAACGCCGGTACGATGAACCCTTCTGCTCCTGTAGCAGGGGGTTCATCGTGCCCCTCCATCTCCCAAATTTATGAGACAGCTAGGAATCTAGAGGAGGATAACGGCAACGCAGTGGTTTCCATACCAGTAGAGGAAATTGTCGGTTCGGCTATGCCTACGACTAATACTCCACTGTATGGCTGCTCGACAGTGTTGTTTCCTCTCAGGGCTCCTTTCTGTCACGTATTTGAAAACATGGGTCGATCAAAGGAAAGTGGTGTCTTACCAGCATCTAATCAGCAATATGCTGGATACCTGGTCCTATCAGAAAAACAGCGGAAGTGTTTGCCTGCCTACGTGCTCAGAACCAGGGCATCGAAGCGAACGGATGGAAAATCTATAGCCATAAACCAGAGCGAGGTCCGGAGGACAAGGAGGGCTCAACCCTGGTTGTTGGCTTAGACCAGAAGTCGTTAGATGTCATGCTATCTAAGTACGACAGCCATCTAAACTTATTCTTTGGACGGATCAAATTCCGAATCAATTCCAAATGAATAGGCACATGATGAGAAACGAGTTAATTATCCTGTCATGATATTTACTCAGATCAATCTGCAACATTCTAAAGCTGCTACCGCTTTACTAGGTAAGCGGCTCTCCATGTTGCATACATTACCTCACATCACAAATATTCAAGAACCATGGGTGTATAACAAACGCATCTGTGGTCTTAGTGAACTACGTGGTGAAACCATACTATACGATGAGCAAGCCGCAAGGCCTAGAAGCTGTCTTATAGTATCGAAACACTTTGCTGTCACCAAGTGAACCCAATTCTGTGGGCAAGACCTGGTGGCAGCCAAAGTGAGTTATGAAAGCGATAGTGGATGGAAACATCTGATTGTCGCCTCAGGCTACTTCCCCTATGACTCACTACTGCCTCCTCCGCCAAAGGCAATTGTTGAGCTCATAGAGTACTGTGATCTTAAGGAGACCGGCCTTATTCTTTGCTGTGACGCTAATGCTCAACACACTGTGTGGGGCAGCAGTAAATGCAACGCACGAGGTACCAGACTCCTTGACTTCATCATGACCTCCAATCTGAACATTCACAACACTGGTAATAAACCCACTTTTGTGACTGCTAGAAGACAGGAAGTGATTGACCTTACTTTGTCTAACTGTAGACTGAGAGAGTCAATCTTTAACTGGAAGGTTGTTAAAGAAGATTCTTTATCGGACCACAGGTATATCGAGTTTCATACTGACCGAGAGGTGCTGCCCTCTATGACGGTAAGAAACCCTAGAAAAACGAACTGGGCACGCTTCAGACATGAACTTGAGAATTCCCTCAATATTCCTGTCAGAATTCGTACCAAAGAAAGTATTGAGACGTCCGTTCAAATTATGAACGATGTCATAAATTCTAGTTTTGTACGAACATGTCCGGTACGAAAAACGTTATCTAGACCTCCCGTTCCTTGGTAGAACGCTTGTCTTGAAACCTTGCGCAATGATTCCAGAAAGCTTCTAAATAGGGCCCTAAGGAGCAACTTAGACTCTGACTGGTTTCTTTATCGAGCTAAGCAGAAAGAGTATAAGAAACGAATTCGTAAATCGAAAAGTGTTTCTTATAAAGACTTCTGCAGTAGCATCGAATCCTGCAGTGAGACTAGCAGATTGGTCAAGTTTCTTAAAAGAGACCGAACTGCTCGACTGGACTCACTGCGGAGACCTGATGGCTCGTATACTGAGTCTAAGACAGAGGCACTCAGTGTCCTAGTTGAGACTCACTTTCCGGGAAATCAAATCCACATAGGGCCTCTTTGTAATCCCAGCACTGGGGACTGCAATAACAACTCTAATGTGACAAAACATGACTGGCAGGTTGCCAGATTGGTTGTGTACGATGAAGCTATCCAATACGCAGTGGCCTCTTTTGATGGCTTCAAGTCACCTGGACCGGATGGCATCTACCCAGTCATGCTACAGGAAGGTATAACCCAATTGCTACCATGCCTAAAGAAGATCTTTAGAGCAAGTCTCGCATGGGCATACATTCCGACATCCTGGCGTTTAGTTAATGTAGCCTTCATTCCTAAAGTTGGAAGAGAAGACTATTCCATAGCCAAGAGCTTCAGACCCATTAGTATGATGTCCTTCATACTAAAGTGTCTAGAAAGACTAGTTGAGTTGCACATCAGAAAAACATCGCTGTCAAGGTACCCACTATCATCAAGACAACATGCCTACCAACGTGGAAAATCCTGTGAAACAACATGGCAACATCTGATTGGCCGGATCGAGCATGCTTTTCAGAGGAAGTTGTACGTGAAGGGCATATTTGTTGACATCGAGGGTGCTTTTGATAATGCGACTTTTGATGGAATGTGTGACGCAGCTAGAAGGCATGAAATAGATGAAACATTGGTCAAATGGCTAAGGTCAATGCTAATGTTTAGGACCATCACTTCTGAGGCGGAGTGCGGTCAGTATATTATGGCAGGGGTGAATAGAGGTTGTCCTCATGGAGGCGTTCTCTCCCCCCTGCTCTGGTGTATGCTGGTTGTCTCTCTAGTCAACGATCTCGATGGACCAGGTGTCTATTCCCAGGCCTATGCAGAAGATGTTGCCATTCTTGCCACAGGCTTTTCCCTCAATGAGGTCTGTGTTAAAACACAAAACTCATTGAACCGAATTGACAGCTGGTGTACTGCAAACGGACTTTCCGTCAACCCTCACAAAACAGGGATTGCTCTCTTCACTAGGAAAAGAATAATGACAGGATTATCTCTACCAGTACTTAAGGGTGTCACTATTCCTCTGTCTAACGAAGTAAAATATCTGGGCTTAACTCTAGATAGTAAACTACTTTGGACAAAACATGTTGAAAATAAAATTTCGCGAGCATTGAATGCCTTCTGGCAATGCAGAGGAATTTTTGGGAAGACATGGGGACTATCGCCAAGCAAAACCGTATGGATTTACACGGCAATGATAAGACCGATGATATCATATGCATCGGTAGTCTGGTGGAACAAGCTGTCGCGAAAATGCGTGACAACTAGTCTTGCCAAGATTCAGAGAACCGTGTGTCTGAGTGTTACGGGTGCCTTTCCCACTACACCTGGTCCAGCACTGAATGCAATCTTAAACCTACCACCACTTGACATCTTCATCAGAGGCGAAGCCATGAAAGGCTGCTGGAGACTAAAACGAGGTGGTTTCTGGTTTAATGTTCCCTGGAATATCTCTGACATTGCACTTGACACTCCATTAGACACCTGTCTACTGGAGATGCCCTCTGATGCAATGATAACAGTAATATTACCAAGACGAAATTTTGAGGTCTGCCAACCTGACATTCAAGACTGGCTAACGCCTGACTGTGAGCCAGGTAGAGGGTCACACCGCATTTTCACAGACGGCTCCGATCAGGGATCTGGTGCTGGAGTGTTTGTGGAACCGGATGACCGCAGACTTCACTTCGCCTTAGGCGACAATGCCTCGGTATTTCAAGCCGAAGTCTATGCTATACTTATGGCTATGGACTACATTGCGGATAATAGATGGTAGAACAGGGCTATATCAGTTTGCAGCGATAGTCAGGCTGCTCTTATGGCTTTGAACAACCAGGTCATCACATCCAAAATTGTACGTCAATGCAGATCACGTCTCAATTGTGTTGGTAAATACAATACACTGAAACTGATTTGGGGGGCCATAAAGGAGTTTCGGGCAATGAAACATCTGACGAACTAGCACGTGCTGGATCTGAGGATAATCCATTTGGACCTGAACCTGTGCTTGGACTACCTGCATCTACGGGAAATTCGTCATCAGCTCTTGGGTCGCCTCTGCACACAAGAGCAGATGGCTGAATGAGACGAAATGCAGATTCTCCAAGTTCATGACACCGACGATAACCAAAAGATCGGCCTCGTTTCTACTTTCCTTAAGTAGAAAGGAGTGCACAAAACTGACGGACTTCTAACGGGACACAACGCATGTGAAAAACACATGAACGCAATCATCCTGGCCGAAAGCGCCTTATGTTCTGCCTGCTATAAAGAAACTGGCACCACAGACCACTATCTCTGTGACTGTCCAGCATTTTCTAGAATTAGAAGGCAGATCTTTTTGGCACAGACGTGATGGGACAGGAACAGCTTCATTCTCTATCACACAATATCCTTCTTAGATTCAATAATGAATTAAAGAAGTATCATTTAAAACAAGGGAACTGGGTCACAGCACAATGGATATAACCATGTCTGAGTGCTGTGGCTCTATTTTTTATCCCACATTAAAAAAAAAAAGCAAATGCATAATGTCTTTATGCTTTTTTTATACGCATTATTTTAATAAATACACAACAGAAGTGTATTAGTTTTACATATTTTTTTGTGTAAATATATTTTTTACACATTCATTGGAATTTACTACATTACTAAGAGGAAACCAGTTTCCTACATTTAATATAGTACATTTTTTCTTAGAGTGTATACATAGTACCCAATAAACATTTTTGTAAAGGTTTGCATACTCAGATTTCTTAATAAGCTTACTAATAAAAAATTCACAACCATATCGTAAATGATTTCAAATCACTTACTTTATATTTATTAATGAGCTTATTAACAAAGAGTAACGCAATTAAAAAACAAGTGTTTGTAAAATGCGTCCGCTCAGACGTTATATTTACCAACGGCAACGTAAAACGTCAAAACAAATTAAATGTAAACAACGAAGAAAATAAAGTTGTGTTTTGTGTGCAAATTTTGGGCATCATATTTGGAGAAAAACATATAAGTACATATGCATAATAATTAGATAATGTCTTTAAAACGGAAGCAATTGATTAAGAAATTATAACCTAGCAAAAAAGGTAAATGATAACTAACCGTTTGGCTAACTGGTAATTGCAGGTTATTCTGCCGGTTACCTTTGTTCTCGGGAGAAAGGTAACCGGCAGATTCCTATCTGTGTGAAGTACATGTGACAAGACATCCCTTTCTAACTAAAGCATTGCGCTCATTTAAAAATAATCTTGTTTTCTCTTTTGCACCTCTTGCTATTTTTATGTCACATTGCCAGACCAAAAAAATATTTTACAGAAAAATAAAACAGTATTGCCATAATTAATAAAAATCATAACATTATGTCCACATCATCGTTTTTTCACGAATTTCTTGTTGTGTCGCTGGAGATCAGCACCAGGTACTCGGGTGTGCGACCTTCGCAGCTCATCTACGGGGCACTGTACGAAACGTGTATGAGAGCCGGTGGCATCATAAACACGTGCACACGTTAAGCTTGATAATTTGATTTTGTTCTTCTGGAAGCACTTAATTATTTTGTTGCCCAGATTTTAATTAGTTGTCATTCCTGAATTTTCAAATGACAGAAGTTTATGATCAATGAAGTAGTAATATTTTTGAAAACCACGTACCTGGCTAATGTGTTGTCCTGCATTCAGCGCCTGATTCTTGCTTATGTCTAATGAAGAAATTTGCATCCAAACATGCTAGTGAATGGCGACTCCACATCTGCATAACAACTCCAGCGGCGCGGTGTGCATTTTTTGCCCTACAATGCCTTGGAAGTCTGCACGAATGTGCATTTTTTTATTATTTAACACTTTAATTCTTTTCCCTTTATTTTTCTTTGGCTTTTACCTACTATTCAACAAGACATTTTGTTTTGATGGAAAACATAAACAAAAATCAAACCAATTGCTATCCCTTTCTCACCTATGACGTTGGAAGAAAGTCTGCTTCCGATGTGTTTGTGAACATGCACATTTCTTTGATAGTGTGCGAACCAGTTCGAAATATCGATGACTATCGGTTAGTGATTTTTTGCTGCCAAGAAAGCTCGGGAAGATTCAGTGGGCAATGACGGTCAACATCACATATTGGATAGGCTGAAATGAAAATATATACATATATATATATACACCCAGAAAAAAATCATGGTAAATTGTTAGTATTTCAATAGAAAAACAATAATTTATACCATTAAAATTGATCAATAGGATGCGTCCCATTAATTCAGTAATATTGAAACTGTTAATACAATAGGTGGTTGTACCTTAAATTTTATAATGTGATATTTTAATTATTATGTAGCCGCGGTAGCTCTGTGGTTAGTGCGTTGGACTGCGAGCCGAAAGGTCCCCGGTTCAAGCCTGGACTGGGGCTAAGAACATCTTTTCATAGAAACATTTTTCTATACCGCGCTACCTCTCGTCAGTAAATGGCAAACCTCCGAGAGTAAAACATTGCCTATGAAAAAGCTCTCACCCGCCGTTCGGATTCGGCAATAAACTGTAGGTCCCACCACTTTGAGTACAAATATAACACGCACAGCTCAAAATGGTGAGAGAGCTCGGCCGAAGTTCTATACAGGACTGTAGCGCCAAACTATTATTATTATTATATTTTAATTACAATAAGAAAGATCTATTCAAATTTAATGATACGTATTATTAATTTTATGGTAAAGTAGAATTACATTTTCCTAATAATTTATTAAAACAAAAATGTATTTTAGTTATTTTATTGTAAAATCTATTTTATTTAAATGTCGAAATTGATATTCACTTTTACAACACACACATAAAAAGACACTTCTGGCTGCAAAAGATTATAAAACATTTAATGTTTGCATTGGTTTCCAATAATTGATTGTAGTACTTGAGTCTGCAGTTACTTTTGAGTCCGTTGCCATAATAGAAGTTCGATGTATTATTTATTTTCTCTACTAAATAAAAATATAAATATAAATAAATATAATTTATTTACATTAAATACATTGAGTCCTTACCAATGTCGCGTTTAATAATGTGGATTATTACAAAAAAATACATGCGACCATTTTGCGTAAACACGCAGAATGACGTACAAAACGAACATGTTTGTATTCGTTTTACGTTTAATAGACCACGTTTATTATTATAGGAGGAAACCATTCAAACAACAGTATTTATTCTATATAAAATAATAAAATAGAAATATTTAAATTTATGGTAGTGAATTTTTCAAATACTATTGAAATAATTAGAAAACTTTTGATTTAAAAAGAAAAAACTATTAATACATGAACCATAAGGTTAATGGTCGTACATCCAGCCTTGCCTTTGATGTTCGCCGCTGCAGGCAAGGAGCGCGCTGCAGTCGACATGCAAAAATGTAAATATGACGTTTAGCACACACTAAAACGTGTAACAAGGTAACGCTCTTGTCTGCGCAATTTCCAGAATATGGCATACATCGGCTACTAAGACTAATAAAATTTCAAGTCAAGTAAAATAAAATTTGTATTTCGTAACACAAATTCGATTCTGACGATTTTAATGTTATATCCAGTTTTTAAATATGTTTGTGCTTTTAACTTCCTAATAAAACGAGACAAAAACGAATTCATCAGAAAGTTATTTTTTTTAACTAAATAAAACAAAAGGACGACGAATGAACAGGTAAAAAATTGTGTCAGCAACATTTTTGGAAATTTTATGACCAATTCGATTTCGTTTTGTTTTACATTATAAAGTGATAAGTTCAAAGTTTATGAATTTACTATTTAATACAAATTATATAAATTTATATAAATATATAAATTTATATAAAGCAAATGCATCACCCCCACCTGGTGGTTACCTTGACGTGGTGTGGGGGATTAAGTTACTATGACTCAATAAGGCTAAGCTGACGAAAACTTTTTTTAAAGTTTCTGGTAGGATCACCCTTATCAGACATGCTTGTGATGAGTAATAAACTAAATACTACCATAGTATTTTTTATTGGTGGGGTGGCAGACTCTAAACAAACCCTACACCACCGCGATGGGTCAACATAAAGATATAATTACTCCAGGTGGTACCCACAAAAGTGGCAATCCACCCGCTTCGGCGGCTGAGGCAAGGATTCTGGAGGCCTCAATCCACGCAACCAACGCCGGTACGATGAACCCTTCTGCTCCTGTAGCAGGGGGTTCATCGTGCCCCTTCATCTTCCAAATTTATGAGACAGCTAGGAATCTAGAGGAGGATAACGGCAACGCAGTGGTTTCCATACCAGTAGAGGAAATTGTCGGTTCGGCTATGCCTACGACTAATACTCCACTGTATGGCTGCTCGACAGTGTTGTTTCCTCTCAGGGCTCCTTTCTGTCACGTATTTGAAAACATGGGTCGATCAAAGGAAAGTGGTGTCTTACCAGCATCTAATCAGCAATATGCTGGATACCTGGTCCTATCAGAAAAACAGCGGAAGTGTTTGCCTGCCTACGTGCTCAGAACCAGGGCATCGAAGCGAACGGATGGAAAATCTATAGCCATAAACCAGAGCGAGGTCCGGAGGACAAGGAGGGCTCAACCCTGGTTGTTGGCTTAGACCAGAAGTCGTTAGATGTCATGCTATCTAAGTACGACAGCCATCTAAACTTATTCTTTGGACGGATCAAATTCCGAATCAATTCCAAATGAATAGGCACATGATGAGAAACGAGTTAATTATCCTGTCATGATATTTACTCAGATCAATCTGCAACATTCTAAAGCTGCTACCGCTTTACTAGGTAAGCGGCTCTCCATGTTGCATACATTACCTCACATCACAAATATTCAAGAACCATGGGTGTATAACAAACGCATCTGTGGTCTTAGTGAACTACGTGGTGAAACCATACTATACGATGAGCAAGCCGCAAGGCCTAGAAGCTGTCCTATAGTATCGAAACACTTTGCTGTCACCAAGTGAACCCAATTCTGTGGACAAGACCTGGTGGCAGCCAAAGTGAGTTATGAAAGCGATAGTGGATGGAAACATCTGATTGTCGCCTCAGGCTACTTCCCCTATGACTCACTACTGCCTCCTCCGCCAAAGGCAATTGTTGAGCTCATAGAGTACTGTGATCTTAAGGAGACCGGCCTTATTCTTTGCTGTGACGCTAATGCTCAACACACTGTGTTGGGCAGCAGTAAATGCAACGCACGAGGTACCAGACTCCTTGACTTCATCATGACCTCCAATCTGAACATTCACAACACTGGTAATAAACCCACTTTTGTGACTGCTAGAAGACAGGAAGTGATTGACCTTACTTTGTCTAACTGTAGACTGAGAGAGTCAATCTTTAACTGGAAGGTTCTTAAAGAAGATTCTTTATCGGACCACAGGTATATCGAGTTTCATACTGACCGAGAGGTGCTGCCCTCTATGACGGTAAGAAACCCTAGAAAAACGAACTGGGCACGCTTCAGACATGAACTTGAGAATTCCCTCAATTTTCCTGTCAGAATTCGTACCAAAGAAAGTATTGAGACGTCCGTTCAAATTATGAACGATGTCATAAATTCTAGTTTTGTACGAACATGTCCGGTACGAAAAACGTTATCTAGACCTCCGTTCCTTGGTGGAACGCTTGTCTTGAAACCTTGCGCAAGGATTCCAGAAAGCTTCTAAATAGGAAGCAACTTAGACTCTGACTGGTTTCTTTATCGAGCTAAGCAGAAAGAGTATAAGAAACGAATTCGTAAATCGAAAAGTGTTTCTTATAAAGACTTCTGCAGTAGCATCGAATCCTGCAGTGAGACTAGCAGATTGGTCAAGTTTCTTAAAAGAGACCGAACTGCTCGACTGGACTCACTGCGGAGACCTGATGGCTCGTATACTGAGTCTAAGACAGAGGCACTCAGTGTCCTAGTTGAGACTCACTTTCCGGGAAATCAAATCCACATAGGGCCTCTTCGTAATCCCAGCACTGGGGACTGCAGTAACAACTCTAATGTGACAAAACATGACTGGCAGGTTGCCAGATTGGTTGTGTACGATGAAGCTATCCAATACGCAGTGGCCTCTTTTGATGGCCTCAAGTCACCTGGACCGGATGGCATCTACCCAGTCATGCTACAGGAAGGTAAAACCCAATTGCTACCATGCCTAAAGAAGATCTTTAGAGCAAGTCTCGCATGGGCATACATTCCGACATCCTGGCGTTTAGTTAAAGTAGCCTTCATTCCTAAAGTTGGAAGAGAAGACTATTCCATAGCCAAGGGCTTCAGACCCATTAGTACTAGTTGAGTTGCACATCAGAAAAACATCGCTGTCAAGGTACCCACTATCATCAAGACAACATGCCTACCAACGAGCATGCTTTTCAGAGGAAGTTGTACGTGAAGGGCATATTTGTTGACATCGAGGGTGCTTTTGATAATGCGACTTTTGATGGAATGTGTGACGCAGCTAGAAGGCATGAAATAGATGAAACATTGGTCAAATGGCTAAGGTCAATGCTAATGTTTAGGACCATCACTTCTGAGGCGGAGTGCGGTCAGTATATTATGGCAGGGGTGAATAGAGGTTGTCCTCATGGAGGCGTTCTCTCCCCCCTGCTCTGGTGTATGCTGGTTGACTCTCTAGTCAAAGATCTCGATGGACCAGGTGTCTATTCCCAGGCCTATGCAGATGATGTTGCCATTCTTGCCACAGGCTTTTCCCTCAATGAGGTCTGTGTTAAAACACAAAACTCTACACCTGGTCCAGCACTGAATGCAATCTTAAACCTACCACCACTTGACATCTTCATCAGAGGCGAAGCCATGAAAGGCTGCTGGAGACTAAAACGAGGTGGTTTCTGGTTTAATGTTCCCTGGAATATCTCTGACATTGCACTTGACACTCCATTAGACACCTGTCTACTGGAGATGCCCTCTGATGCAATGATAACAGTAATATTACCAAGACGAAATTTTGAGGTCTGCCAACCTGACATTCAAGACTGGCTAACGCCTGACTGTGAGCCAGGTAGAGGGTCACACCGCATTTTCACAGACGGCTCCGATCAGGGATCTTGTGCTGGAGTGTTTGTGGAACCGGATGACCGCAGACTTCACTTCGCCTTAGGCGACAATGCCTCGGTATTTCAAGCCGAAGTCTATGCTATACTTATGGCTATGGACTACATTGCGGATAATAGATGGTAGAACAGGGCTATATCAGTTTGCAGCGATAGTCAGGCTGCTCTTATGGCTTTGAACAACCAGGTCATCACATCCAAAATTGTACGTCAATGCAGATCACGTCTCAATTGTGTTGGTAAATACAATACACTGAAACTGATTTGGGTGCCGGGCCATAAAGGAGTTTCGGGCAATGAAACATCTGACGAACTAGCACGTGCTGGATCTGAGGATAATCCATTTGGACCTGAACCTGTGCTTGGACTACCTGCATCTACGGGAAATTCGTCATCAGCTCTTGGGTCGCCTCTGCACACAAGAGCAGATGGCTGAATGAGACGAAATGCAGATTCTCCAAGTTCATGACACCGACGATAACCAAAAGATCGGCCTCGTTTCTACTTTCCTTAAGTAGAAAGGAGTGCACAAAACTGACGGACTTCTAACGGGACACAACGCATGTGAAAAACACATGAACGCAATCATCCTGGCCGAAAGCGCCTTATGTTCTGCCTGCTATAAAGAAACTGGCACCACAGACCACTATCTCTGTGACTGTCCAGCATTTTCTAGAATTAGAAGGCAGATCTTTTTGGCACAGACGTGATGGGAGAGGAACAGCTTCACTCTCTATCACACAATATCCTTCTTAGATTCAATAATGAATCTAAGAAGTATCATTAAAAACAAGTGAACTGGGTCACAGCACAATGGATATAACCATGTCTGAGTGCTGTGGCTCTATTTTTTATCCCACATTAAAAAAAAAAAGCAAATGCATAATGTCTGTATGCTTTTTTTATACGCATTATTTTAATAAATACACAACAGAAGTGTATTAGTTTTACATATTTTTCTGTGTAAATATATTTTTTACACATTCATTGGAATTTACTACATTACTAAGAGGAAACCAGTTTCCTACATTTATTATAGTACATTTTTTCTTAGAGTGTATACATAGTACCCAATAAACATTTTTGTAAAGGTTTGCATACTCAGATTTCTTAAAAGGCTTACTAATAAAAAATTCACAACCATATCGTAAATGATTTCAAATCACTTACTTTATATTTATTAATGAGCTTATTAACAAAGAGTAACGCAATTAAAAAACAAGTGTTTGTAAAATGCGTCCGCTCAGACGTTATATTTACCAACGGCAACGTAAAACGCCAAAACAAATTAAATGTAAACATCGAAGAAAATAAAGTTGTGTTTTGTGTGCAAATTTTGGGCATCATATTTGGAGAAAAACATATAAGTACGTATGCATAATAATTAGATAATGTCTTTAAAACGGAAGCAATTGATTAAAACGCAAAGCGAAGAAATTATAACCTAGCAAAAAAGGTAAATGATAACTAACCGTTATTCTGTCGGTTACCTTTGTTCTACCATCGGGAGAAAGGTAGCCGGCAGATTCCTATCTGTGTGAAGTACATGTGACAAGACATCCCTTTCTAACTAAAGCATTGCGCTCATTTAAAAATAATTTTGTTTTCTCTTTTGCACCTCTTGCTATTTTTATGTCACATTGCCAGACCAAAAAAATATTTTACAGAAAAATAAAACAGTATTGCCATAATTACTTTTTTCATATATATTTTTATTTAGTATACTAAATTAAACAATTTTTTAAAAAGTAATTAAATTAATATAAATCATAACATTATGTCCACATCATCGTTTTTTCACGAATTTCTTGTTGTGTCGCTGGAGATCAGCACCAGGTACTCGGGTGTGCGACCTTCGCAGCTCATCTACGGGGCACTGTACGAAACGTGTATGAGAGCCGGTGGCATCATAAACACGTGCACACGTGAAGCTTGATAATTTGATTTTGTTCTTCTTGAAGCACTTAATTATTTTGTTGCCCAGATTTTAATTAGTTGTCATTCCTGAATTTTCAAATGATTGAAGTTTATGATCAATGACGTAGTAATATTTTTGCAAACCACGTACCTGGCTAATGTGTTGTCCTGCATTCAGCGCCTGATTCTTGCTTATGTCTAATGAAGAAATTTGCATCCAAACATGCTAGTGAATGGCGACTCCACATCTGCATAACAACTCCAGCGGCGCGGTGTGCATTTTTTGCCCTACAATGCCTAACACTTTAATTCTTTTCCCTTTATTTTTCTTTGGCTTTTACCTACTATTCAACAAGACATTTTGTTTTGATGGAAAACATAAACAAAAATCAAACCAATTGCTATCCCTTTCTCACCTATGACGTTGGAAGAAAGTCTGCTTCCGATGTGTTTGTGAACATGCACATTTCTTTGATAGTGTGCGAACCAGTTCGAAATATCGATGACTATCGGTTAGTGATTTTTTGCTGCCAAGAAAGCTCGGGAAGATTCAGTGGGCAATGACGGTCAACATCACATATTGGATAGGCTGAAATGAAAATATATACATATATATATATACACCCAGAAAAAAATCATGGTAAATTGTTAGTATTTCAATAGAAAAACAATAATTTATACCATTAAAATTGGTCAGTAGGATTCAAATTTAATGATACGTATTATTAATTTTATGGTAAAGTAGAATTACATTTTCCTAATAATTTATTAAAACAAAAATGTATTTTAGTTAATTTATTGTAAAATCTATTTTATTTAAATGTCGATGACTATCGGTTAGTGATTTTTTTGCTGCCAAGAAAGCTCGGGAAGATTCAGTGGGCAATGACGGTCAACATCACATATTGGATAGGCTGAAATGAAAATATATACATATATATATATACACCCAGAAAAAAATCATGGTAAATTGTTAGTATTTCAATAGAAAAACAATAATTTATACCATTAAAATTGGTCAGTAGGATTCAAATTTAATGATACGTATTATTAATTTTATGGTAAAGTAGAATTACATTTTCCTAATAATTTATTAAAACAAAAATGTATTTTAGTTAATTTATTGTAAAATCTATTTTATTTAAATGTCGAAATTGATATTCACTTTTACAACACACACATAAAAAGACACTTCTGGCTGCAAAAGATTATAAAACATTTAATGTTTGCATTGGTTTCCAATAATTGATTGTAGTACTTGAGTCTGCAGTTACTTTTGAGTCCGTTGCCATAATAGAAGTTCGATGTATTATTTATTTTCTCTACTAAATAAAAATATAAATATAAATAAATATAATTTATTTACATTAAATACATTGAGTCCTTACCAATGTCGCGTTTAATAATGTGGATTATTACAAAAAAATACATGCGACCATTTTGCGTAAACACGCAGAATGACGTACAAAACGAACATGTTTGTATTCGTTTTACGTTTAATAGACCACGTTTATTATTATAGGAGGAAACCATTAAAACAACAGTATTTATTCTATATAAAATAATAAAATTGAAATATTTAAATTTATGGTAGTGAATTTTTCAAATACTATTGAAATAATTAGAAAACTTTTGATTTAAAAAGAAAAAACTATTAATACATGAACCATAAGGTTAATGGTCGTACCTCCAGCCTTGCCTTTGATGTTCGCCGCTGCAGGCAAGGAGCGCGCTGCAGTCGACATGCAAAAATGTAAATATGACGTTTAGCACACACTAAAACGTGTAACAAGGTAACGCTCTTGTCTGCGCAATTTCCAGAATATGGCATACATCGGCTACTAAGACTAATAAAATTTCAAGTCAAGTAAAATAAAATTTGTATTTCGTAACACAAATTCGATTCTGACGATTTTAATGTTATATCCAGTTTTTAAATATGTTTGTGCTTTTAACTTCCTAATATAAAACGAGACAAAAACGAATTCATCAGAAAGTTATTTTTTTTAACTAAATAAAACAAAAGGACGACGAATGAACAGGTAAAAAATTGTGACAGCAACATTTTTGGAAATTTTATGACCAATTCGATTTCGTTTTGTTTTACATTATAAAGTGATAAGTTCAAAGTTTATGAATTTACTATTTAATACAAATTATATAAATTTATATAAATATATAAATTTATATAAAGCAAATGCATCACCCCCACGTGGTGGTTACCTTGACGTGGTGTGGAGGATTAAGTTACAATGACTCAATAAGGCTAAGCTGACGAAAACTTTTTTTAAAGTTTCTGGTAGGATCACCCTTGTCAGACAGGCTTGTGATGAGTAATGAACTAAATACTACCATAGTCTTTTTTATTGGTGGGGTGGCAGACTCTAAACAAACCCTACACCACCGCGATGGGTCAACATAAAGATATAATTACTCCAGGTGGTACCCACAAAAGTGTCAATCCACCCGCTTCGGCGGCTGAGGCAAGGATTCTGGAGGCCTCAATCCACGCAACCAACGCCGGTACGATGAACCCTTCTGCTCCTGTAGCAGGGGGTTCATCGTGCCCCTCCATCTCCCAAATTTATGAGACAGCTAGGAATCTAGAGGAGGATAACGGCAACGCAGTGGTTTCCATACCAGTAGAGGAAATTGTCGGTTCGGCTATGCCTACGACTAATACTCCACTGTATGGCTGCTCGACAGTGTTGTTTCCTCTCAGGGCTCCTTTCTGTCACGTATTTGGAAACATGGGTCGATCAAAGGAAAGTGGTGTCTTACCAGCATCTAATCAGCAATATGCTGGATACCTGGTCCTATCAGAAAAACAGCGGAAGTGTTTGCCTGCCTACGTGCTCAGAACCAGGGCATCGAAGCGAACGGATGGAAAATCTATAGCCATAAACCAGAGCGAGGTCCGGAGGACAAGGAGGGCTCAACGCTGGTTGTTGGCTTAGACCAGAAGTCGTTAGATGTCATGCTATCAAAGTACGACAGCCATCTAAACTTATTCTTTGGACGGATCAAATTCCGAATCAATTCCAAATGAATAGGCACATGATGAGAAACGAGTTAATTATCCTGTCATGATATTTACTCAGATCAATCTGCAACATTCTAAAGCTGCTACCGCTTTACTAGGTAAGCGGCTCTCCATGTTGCATACATTACCTCACATCACAAATATTCAAGAACCATGGGTGTATAACAAACGCATCTGTGGTCTTAGTGAACTACGTGGTGAAACCATACTATACGATGAGCAAGCCGCAAGGCCTAGAAGCTGTCCTATAGTATCGAAACACTTTGCTGTCACCAAGTGAACCCAATTCTGTGGACAAGACCTGGTGGCAGCCAAAGTGAGTTATGAAAGCGATAGTGGATGGAAACATCTGATTGTCGCCTCAGGCTACTTCCCCTATGACTCACTACTGCCTCCTCCGCCAAAGGCAATTGTTGAGCTCATAGAGTACTGTGATCTTAAGGAGACCGGCCTTATTCTTTGCTGTGACGCTAATGCTCAACACACTGTGTGGGGCAGCAGTAAATGCAACGCACGAGGTACCAGACTCCTTGACTTCATCATGACCTCCAATCTGAACATTCACAACACTGGTAATAAACCCACTTTTGTGACTGCTAGAAGACAGGAAGTGATTGACCTTACTTTGTCTAACTGTAGACTGAGAGAGTCAATCTTTAACTGGAAGGTTGTTAAAGAAGATTCTTTATCGGACCACAGGTATATCGAGTTTCATACTGACCGAGAGGTGCTGCCCTCTATGACGGTAAGAAACCCTAGAAAAACGAACTGGGCACGCTTCAGACATGAACTTGAGAATTCCCTCAATATTCCTGTCAGAATTCGTACCAAAGAAAGTATTGAGACGTCCGTTCAAATTATGAACGATGTCATAAATTCTAGTTTTGTACGAACATGTCCGGTACGAAAAACGTTATCTAGACCTCCCGTTCCTTGGTGGAACGCTTGTCTTGAAACCTTGCGCAAGGATTCCAGAAAGCTTCTAAATAGGGCCCTAAGGAGCAACTTAGACTCTGACTGGTTTCTTTATCGAGCTAAGCAGAAAGAGTATAAGAAACGAATTCGTAAATCGAAAAGTGTTTCTTATAAAGACTTCTGCAGTAGCATCGAATCCTGCAGTGAGACTAGCAGATTGGTCAAGTTTCTTAAAAGAGACCGAACTGCTCGACTGGACTCACTGCGGAGACCTGATGGCTCGTATACTGAGTCTAAGACAGAGGCACTCAGTGTCCTAGTTGAGACTCACTTTCCGGGAAATCAAATCCACATAGGGCCTCTTTGTAATCCCAGCACTGGGGACTGCAATAACAACTCTAATGTGACAAAACATGACTGGCAGGTTGCCAGATTGGTTGTGTACGATGAAGCTATCCAATACGCAGTGGCCTCTTTTGATGGCTTTAAGTCACCTGGACCGGATGGCATCTACCCAGTCATGCTACAGGAAGGTATAACCCAATTGCTACCATGCCTAAAGAAGATCTTTAGAGCAAGTCTCGCATGGGCATACACTCATCCTGGCGTTTAGTTAACGTAGCCTTCATTCCTAAAGTTGGAAGAGAAGACTATTCCATAGCCAAGAGCTTCAGACCCATTAGTATGATGTCCTTCATACTAAAGTGTCTAGAAAGACTAGTTGAGTTGCACATCAGAAAAACATCGCTGTCAAGGTACCCACTATCATCAAGACAACATGCCTACCAACGTGGAAAATCCTGTGAAACAACATTGCAACATCTGATTGGCCGGATCGAGCATGCTTTTCAGAGGAAGATGTAAGTGAAGGGAATATTTGTTGACATCGAGGGTGCTTTTGATAATGCGACTTTTGATGGAATGTGTGACGCAGCTAGAAGGCATGAAATAGATGAAACATTGGTCAAATGACTAAGGTCAATGCAAAATTTTAGGACCATCACTTCTGAGGCGGAGTGTGGTCAGTATATTATGGCAGGGGTGAATAGAGGTTGTTCTCATGGAGGCGTTCTCTCCCCCCTGCTCTGGTGTATGCTGGTTGACTCTCTAGTCAACGATCTCGATGGACCAGGTGTCTATTCCCAGGCCTATGCAGATGATGTTGCCATTCTTGCCACAGGCTTTTCCCTCAATGAGGTCTGTGTTAAAACACAAAACTCATTGAACCGAATTGACAGCTGGTGTACTGCAAACGGACTTTCCGTCAACCCTCACAAAACAGGGATTGCTCTCTTCACTAGGAAAAGAATAATGACAGGATTATCTCTACCAGTACTTAAGGGTGTCACTATTCCTCTGTCTAACGAAGTAAAATATCTGGGCTTAACTCTAGATAGTAAACTACTTTGGACAAAACATTTTGAAAATAAAATTTCGCGAGCATTGAATGCCTTCTGGCAATGCAGAGGAATTTTTGGGAAGACATGGGGACTATCGCCAAGCAAAACCGTATGGATTTACACGGCAATGATAAGACCGATGATATCATATGCATCGGTAATCTGGTGGAACAAGCTGTCGCGAAAATGCGTGACAACTAGTCTTGCCAAGATTCAGAGAACCGTGTGTCTGAGTGTTACGGGTGCCTTTCCCACTACACCTGGTCCAGCACTGAATGCAATCTTAAACCTACCACCACTTGACATCTTCATCAGAGGCGAAGCCATGAAAGGCTGCTGGAGACTAAAACGAGGTGGTTTCTGGTTTAATGTTCCCTGGAATATCTCTGACATTGCACTTGACACTCCATTAGACACCTGTCTACTGGAGATGCCCTCTGATGCAATGATAACAGTAATATTACCAAGACGAAATTTTGAGGTCTGCCAACCTGACATTCAAGACTGGCTAACGCCTGACTGTGAGCCAGGTAGAGGGTCACACCGCATTTTCACAGACGGCTCCGATCAGGGATCTGGTGCTGGAGTGTTTGTGGAACCGGATGACCGCAGACTTCACTTCGCCTTAGGCGACAATGCCTCGAAGTCTATGCTATACTTATGGCTATGGACTACATTGCGGATAATAGATGGTAGAACAGGGCTATATCAGTTTGCAGCGATAGTCAGGCTGCTCTTATGGCTTTGAACAACCAGGTCATCACATCCAAAATTGTACGTCAATGCAGATCACGTCTCAATTGTGTTGGTAAATACAATACACTGAAACTGATTTGGGTGCCGGGCCATAAAGGAGTTTCGGGCAATGAAACATCTGACGAACTAGCACGTACTAACACGACGAGTGCACAAAACTGACGGACTTCTAACGGGACACAACGCATGTGAAAAACACATGAACGCAATCATCCTGGCCGAAAGCGCCTTATGTTCTGCCTGCTATAAAGAAACTGGCACCACAGAGCACTATCTCTGTGACTGTCCAGCATTTTCTAGAATTAGAAGGCAGATCTTTTTCGCACAGACGTGATGGGAGAGGAACAGCTTCACTCTCTATCACACAATAGCCTTCTTAGATTCAATAATGAATCTAAGAAGTATCATTAAAAACAAGGGAACTGGGTCACAGCACAATGGATATAACCATGTCTGAGTGCTGTGGCTCTATTTTTTATCCCACATTAAAAAAAAAGCAAATGCATAATGTCTATTTAATGTAAATAAATTATATTTATTTATATTTATATTTTTGTTTAGTAGAGAAAATAAATAATACATCGAACTTCTATTATGGCAACGGACTCAAAAGTAACTGCAGACTCAAGTACTACAATCAATTATTGGAAACCAATGCAAACATTAAATGTTTTATAATCTTTTGCAGCCAGAAGTGTCTTTTTATGTGTGTGTTGTAAAAGTAAATATCAATTTCGACATTTAAATAAAATAGATTTTACAATAAATTAACTAAAGTACATTTTTGATTTAATAAATTATTAGGAAAATGTAATTCTACTTTACCATAAAATTAATAATACGTATCATTAAATTTGAATAGATCTTTCTTATTGTAATTAAAATATCACATTATAAAATTTATGGTACAACCACACATTGTATTAACAGTTTCAATATTACTGAATTAATGGGACGCATCCTATTGACCAATTTTAATGGTATAAATTATTGTTTTTCTATTGAAATACTAACAATTTACCATGATTTTTTTTCTGGGTGTATATATATATATGTATATATTTTCATTTCAGCCTATCCAATATGTGATGTTGACCGTCATTGCCCACTGAATCTTCCCGAGCTTTCTTGGCAGCAAAAAATCACTAACCGATAGTTATCGATATTTCGAACTGGTTCGCACACTATCAAAGAAATGTGCATGTTCACAAACACATCGGAAGCAGACTTTCTTCCAACGTCATAGGTGAGAAAGGGATAGCAATTGGTTTGATTTTTGTTTATGTTTTCCATCAAAACAAAATGTCTTGTTGAATAGTAGGTAAAAGCCAAAGAAAAATAAAGGGAAAAGAATTAAAGTGTTAAATAATAAAAAATGCACATTCGTGCAGACTTCCAAGGCATTGTAGGGCAAAAAATGCACACCGCGCCGCTGGAGTTGTTATGCAGATGTGGAGTCGCCATTCACTAGCATGTTTGGATGCAAATTTCTTCATTAGACATAAGCAAGAATCAGGCGCTGAATGCAGGACAACACATTAGCCAGGTACGTGGTTTTCAAAAATATTACTACTTCATTGATCATAAACTTCTGTCATTTGAAAATTCAGGAATGACAACTAATTAAAATCTGGGCAACAAAATAATTTAGTGCTTTAAGAAGAACAAAATCAAATTATCAAGCTTAACGTGTGCACGTGTTTATGATGCCACAGGCTCTCATACACGTTTCGTACAGTGCCCCGTAGATGAGCTGCGAAGGTCGCACACCCGAGTACCTGGTGCTGATCTCCAGCGACACAACAAGAAATTCGTGAAAAAACGATGATGTGGACATAATGTTATGATTTTTATTAATTTAATTACTTTTTAAAAAATTGTATTAGTATACTAAATAAAAATATATATGAAAAAAGTAATTACGGCAATACTGTTTTATTTTTCTGTAAAATATTTTTTTGGTCTGGCAATGTGACATAAAAATAGCAAGAGGTGCAAAAAAGAAAACAAGATTATTTTTAAATGAGCGCAATGCTTTAGTTAGAAAGGGATGTCTTGTCACATGTACTTCACACAGATAGGAATCTGCCGGTTACCTTTCTCCCGATGGTAGAACAAAGGTAACCGACAGAATAACCTGCAATTACCAGTTAGCTAAACGGTTAGTTATCATTTACCTTTTTTGCTAGGTTATAATTTCTTAATCAATTGCTTCCGTTTTAAAGACATTATCTAATTATTATGCATACGTACTTATATGTTTTTCTCCAAATATGATGCCCAAAATTTGCACACAAAACACAACTTTATTTTCTTCGATGTTTACATTTAATTTGTTTTGGCGTTTTACGTTGCCGTTGGTAAATATAACGTCTGAGCGGACGCATTTTACAAACACTTGTTTTTTTAATTGCGTTACTCTTTGTTAATAAGCTCATTAATAAATATAAAGTAAGTGATTTGAAATCATTTACGATATGGTTGTGAATTTTTTATTAGTAAGCTTATTAAGAAATCTGAGTATGCAAACCTTTACAAAAATGTTTATTGGGTACTATGTATACACTCTAAGAAAAAATGTACTATAATAAATGTAGGAAACTGGTTTCCTCTTAGTAATGTAGTAAATTCCAATGAATGTGTAAAAAATATATTTACACAGAAAAATATGTAAAACTAATACACTTCTGTTGTGTATTTATTAAAATAATGCGTATGAAAAAAGCATACAGACATTATGCATTTGCTTTTTTTTTAATGTGGGATAAAAAATAGAGCCACAGCACTCAGACATGGTTATATCCATTGTGCTGTGACCCAGTTCCCTTGTTTTTAATGATACTTCTTAGATTCATTATTGAATCTAAGAAGTATCATTAAAAACAAGGGAACTGGGTCACAGCACAATGGATATAACCATGTCTGAGTGCTGTGGCTCTATTTTTTATCCCACATTAAAAAAAAAGCAAATGCATAATGTCTGTATGCTTTTTTCATACGCATTATTTTAATAAATACACAACAGAAGTGTATTAGTTTTACATATTTTTCTGTGTAAATATATTTTTTACACATTCATTGGAATTTACTACATTACTAAGAGGAAACCAGTTTCCTACATTTATTATAGTACATTTTTTCTTAGAGTGTATACATAGTACCCAATAAACATTTTTGTAAAGGTTTGCATACTCAGATTTCTTAATAAGCTTACTAATAAAAAATTCACAACCATATCGTAAATGATTTCAAATCACTTACTTTATATTTATTAATGAGCTTATTAACAAAGAGTAACGCAATTAAAAAAACAAGTGTTTGTAAAATGCGTCCGCTCAGACGTTATATTTACCAACGGCAACGTAAAACGCCAAAACAAATTAAATGTAAACATCGAAGAAAATAAAGTTGTGTTTTGTGTGCAAATTTTGGGCATCATATTTGGAGAAAAACATATAAGTACGTATGCATAATAATTAGATAATGTCTTTAAAACGGAAGCAATTGATTAAGAAATTATAACCTAGCAAAAAAGGTAAATGATAACTAACCGTTTAGCTAACTGGTAATTGCAGGTTATTCTGTCGGTTACCTTTGTTCTACCATCGGGAGAAAGGTAACCGGCAGATTCCTATCTGTGTGAAGTACATGTGACAAGACATCCCTTTCTAACTAAAGCATTGCGCTCATTTAAAAATAATCTTGTTTTCTTTTTTGCACCTCTTGCTATTTTTATGTCACATTGCCAGACCAAAAAAATATTTTACAGAAAAATAAAACAGTATTGCCGTAATTACTTTTTTCATATATATTTTTATTTAGTATACTAATACAATTTTTTAAAAAGTAATTAAATTAATAAAAATCATAACATTATGTCCACATCATCGTTTTTTCACGAATTTCTTGTTGTGTCGCTGGAGATCAGCACCAGGTACTCGGGTGTGCGACCTTCGCAGCTCATCTACGGGGCACTGTACGAAACGTGTATGAGAGCCTGTGGCATCATAAACACGTGCACACGTTAAGCTTGATAATTTGATTTTGTTCTTCTTAAAGCACTAAATTATTTTGTTGCCCAGATTTTAATTAGTTGTCATTCCTGAATTTTCAAATGACAGAAGTTTATGATCAATGAAGTAGTAATATTTTTGAAAACCACGTACCTGGCTAATGTGTTGTCCTGCATTCAGCGCCTGATTCTTGCTTATGTCTAATGAAGAAATTTGCATCCAAACATGCTAGTGAATGGCGACTCCACATCTGCATAACAACTCCAGCGGCGCGGTGTGCATTTTTTGCCCTACAATGCCTTGGAAGTCTGCACGAATGTGCATTTTTTATTATTTAACACTTTAATTCTTTTCCCTTTATTTTTCTTTGGCTTTTACCTACTATTCAACAAGACATTTTGTTTTGATGGAAAACATAAACAAAAATCAAACCAATTGCTATCCCTTTCTCACCTATGACGTTGGAAGAAAGTCTGCTTCCGATGTGTTTGTGAACATGCACATTTCTTTGATAGTGTGCGAACCAGTTCGAAATATCGATAACTATCGGTTAGTGATTTTTTGCTGCCAAGAAAGCTCGGGAAGATTCAGTGGGCAATGACGGTCAACATCACATATTGGATAGGCTGAAATGAAAATATATACATATATATATATACACCCAGAAAAAAAATCATGGTAAATTGTTAGTATTTCAATAGAAAAACAATAATATATACCATTAAAATTGGTCAATGCGTCCCATTAATTCAGTAATATTGAAACTGTTAATACAATGTGTGGTTGTACCATAAATTTTATAATGTGATATTTTAATTACAATAAGAAAGATCTATTCAAATTTAATTAATTTTATGGTAAAGTAGAATTACATTTTCCTAATAATTTATTAAAACCAAAATGTATTTTAGTTAATTTATTGTAAAATTTATTTTATTTAAATGTCGAAATTGATATTCACTTTTACAACACACACATAAAAAGACACTTCTGGCTGCAAAAGATTATAAAACATTTAATGTTTGCATTGGTTTCCAATAATTGATTGTAGTACTTGAGTCTGCAGTTACTTTTGAGTCCGTTGCCATAATAGAAGTTCGATGTATTATTTATTTTCTCTACTAAATAAAAATATAAATATAATTTATTTACATTAAATACATTGAGTCCTTACCAATGTCGCGTTTAATAATGTGGATTATTACAAAAAAATACATGCGACCATTTTGCGTAAACACGCAGAATGACGTACAAAACGAACATGTTTGTATTCGTTTTACGTTTAATAGACCACGTTTATTATTATAGGAGGAAACCATTAAAACAACAGTATTTATTCTATATAAAATAATAAAATTGAAATATTTAAATTTATGGTAGTGAATTTTTCAAATACTATTGAAATAATTAGAAAACTTTTGATTTAAAAAGAAAAAACTATTAATACATGAACCATAAGGTTAATGGTCGTACCTCCAGCCTTGCCTTTGATGTTCGCCGCTGCAGGCAAGGAGCGCGCTGCAGTCGACATGCAAAAATGTAAATATGACGTTTAGCACACACTAAAACGTGTAACAAGGTAACGCTCTTGTCTGCGCAATTCCCAGAATATGGCATACATCGGCTACTAAGACTAATAAAATTTCAAGTCAAGTAAAATAAAATTTGTATTTCGTAACACAAATTCGATTCTGACGATTTTAATGTTATATCCAGTTTTTAAATATGTTTGTGCTTTTAACTTCCTAATATAAAACGAGACAAAAACGAATTTATCAGAAAGTTATTTTTTTAACTATATAAAACAAAAGGACGACGAATGAACAGGTAAAAAATTGTGTCAGCAACATTTTTGGCAATTTTATGACCAATTCGATTTCGTTTCGTTTTACATTATAAAGTGATAAGTTCAAAGTTTATGAATTTACTAGTTAATACTAATTTTATAAATTTATATAAATATATAAATTTATATAAAGCAAATGCATAATGTCTGTATGCTTTTTTTATACGCATTATTTTAATAAATACACAACAGAAGTGTATTAGTTTTACATATTATTTTCTGTGTAAATGTAATTTTTTCACATTCATTGGAATTTACTACATTACTAAGAGGAAACCGGTTTCCTACATTTATTATAGTACATTTTTTCTTAGAGTGTATACATAGTACCCAATAAACATTTTTGTAAAGGTTTGCATACTCAGATTTCTTAATAAGCTTACTAATAAAAAATTCACAACCATATCGTAAATGATTTCAAATCACTTACTTTATATTTATTAATGAGCTTATTAACAAAGAGTAACGCAATTAAAAAACAAGTGTTTGTAAAATGCGTCCGCTCAGACGTTATATTTACCAACGGCAACGTAAAACGCCAAAACAAATTAAATGTAAACATCGAAGAAAATAAAGTTGTGTTTTGTGTGCAAATTTTGGGCATCATATTTGGAGAAAAACATATAAGTACGTATGCATAATAATTAGATAATGTCTTTAAAACGGAAGCAATTGATTAAGAAATTATAACCTAACAAAAAAGGTAGATGATAACTAACCGTTTAGCTAACTGGTAATTGCAGGTTATTCTGTCGGTTACCTTTGTTCTACCATCGGGAGAAAGGTAACCGCCAGATTCCTATCTGTGTGAAGTACATGTGACAAGACATCCCTTTCTAACTAAAGCATTGCGCTCATTTAAAAATAATCTTGTTTTCTCTTTTGCACCTCTTGCTATTTTTATGTCACATTGCCAGACCAAAAAAATATTTTACAGGAAAATAAAACAGTATTGCCGTAATTACTTTTTTCATATATATTTTTATTTAGTATACTAAATTAAACAATTTTTTAAGAAGTAATTAAATTAATAAAAATCATAACATTATGTCCACATCATCGTTTTTTCACGAATTTCTTGTTGTGTCGCTGGAGATCAGCACCAGGTACTCGGGTGTGCGACCTTCGCAGCTCATCTACGGGGCACTGTACGAAACGTGTATGAGAGCCGGTGGCATCATAAACACGTGCACACGTGAAGCTTGATAATTTGATTTTGTTCTTCTTGAAGCACTTAATTATTTTGTTGCCCAGGTTTTAATTAGTTGTCATTCCTGAATTTTCAAATGACAGAAGTTTATGATCAATGAAGTAGTAATATTTTTGCAAACCACGTACCTGGCTAATGTGTTGTCCTGCATTCAGCGCCTGATTCTTGCTTATGTCTAATGAAGAAATTTGCATCCAAACATGCTAGTGAATGGCGACTCCACATCTGCATAACAACTCCAGCGGCGCGGTGTGCATTTTTTGCCCTACAATGCCTTGGAAGTCTTCACGAATGTGCATTTTTTATTATTTAACACTTTAATTCTTTTCCCTTTATTTTTCTTTGGCTTTTACCTACTATTCAACAAGACATTTTGTTTTGATGGAAAACATAAACAAAAATCAAACCAATTGCTATCCCTTTCTCACCTATGACGTTGGAAGAAAGTCTGCTTCCGATGTGTTTGTGAACATGCACATTTCTTTGATAGTGTGCGAACCAGTTCGAAATATCTATGACTATCGGTTAGTGATTTTTTGCTGCCAAGAAAGCTCGGGAAAATTCAGTGGGCAATGACGGTCAACATCACATATTGGATAGGCTGAAATGAAAATATATACATATATATATATACACCCAGAAAAAAATCATGGTAAATTGTTAGTATTTCAATAGAAAAACAATAATTTATACCATTAAAATTGGTCAATAGGATGCGTCCCATTAATTCAGTAATATTGAAACTGTTAATATAATGTGTGGTTGTACCATAAATTTTATAATGTGATATTTTAATTACAATAAGAAAGATCTATTCAAATTTAATGATACGTATTATTAATTTTATGGTAAAGTAGAATTACATTTTCCTAATAATTTATTAAATCAAAAATGTACTTTAGTTAATTTATTGTAAAATCTATTTTATTTAAATGTCGAAATTGATATTTACTTTTACAACACACACATAAAAAGACACTTCTGGCTGCAAAAGATTATAAAACATTTAATGTTTGCATTGGTTTCCAATAATTGATTGTAGTACTTGAGTCTGCAGTTACTTTTGAGTCCGTTGCCATAATAGAAGTTCGATGTATTATTTATTTTCTCTACTAAACAAAAATATAAATATAAATAAATATAATTTATTTACATTAAATACATTGAGTCCTTACCAATGTCGCGTTTAATAGTGTGGATTATTACAAAAAAATGCATGCGACCATTTTGCGTAAACACGCAGAATGACGTACAAAACGAACATGTTTGTATTCGTTTTACGTTTAATAGACCACGTTTATTATTATAGAAGGAAACCATTAAAACAACAGTATTTATTCTATATAAAATAATAAAATTGAAATATTTAAATTTATGGTAGTGAATTTTTCAAATACTATTGAAATTATTAGAAAACTTTTGATTTAAAAAGAAAAAACTATTAATACATGAACCATAAGGTTAATGGTCGTACCTCCAGCCTTGCCTTTGATGTTCGCCGCTGCAGGCAAGGAGCGCGCTGCAGTCGACATGCAAAAATGTAAATATGACGTTTAGCACACACTAAAACGTGTAACAAGGTAATGCTCCTGTCTGCGCAATTTCCAGAATATGGCATACATCGGCTACTAAGACTAATAAAATTTCAAGTCAAGTAAAATAAAATTTGTATTTCGTAACACAAATTCGATTCTGACGATTTTAATGTTATATCCAGTTTTTAAATATGTTTGTGCTTTTAACTTCCTAATATATAACGAGACAAAAACGAATTCATCAGAAAGTTATTTTTTTAACTATATAAAACAAAAGGACGACGAATGAACAGGTAAAAAATTGTGTCAGCAACATTTTTGGCAATTTTATGACCAATTCGATTTCGTTTCGTTTTACATTATAAAGTGATAAGTTCAAAGTTTATGAATTTACTATTTAATACTAATTATATAAATTTATATAAATATATAAATTTATATAAAGCAAATGCATAATGTCTGTATGCTTTTTTTATACGCATTATTTTAATAAATACACAACAGAAGTGTATTAGTTTTACATATTATTTTCTGTGTAAATGTAATTTTTTCAAATTCATTGGAATTTACTACATTACTAAGAGGAAACCGGTTCCCTACATTTATTATAGTACATTTTTTCTTAGAGTGTATACATAGTACCCAATAAACATTTTTGTAAAGGTTTGCATACTCAGATTTCTTAATAAGCTTACTAATAAAAAATTCACAACCATATCGTAAATGATTTCAAATCACTTACTTTATATTTATTAATGAGCTTATTAACAAAGAGTAACGCAATTAAAAAACAAGTGTTTGTAAAATGCGTCCGCTCAGACGTTATATTTACCAACGGCAACGTAAAACGCCAAAACAAATTAAATGTAAACATCGAAGAAAATAAAGTTGTGTTTTGTGTGCAAATTTTGGGCATCATATTTGGAGAAAAACATATAAGTACGTATGCATAATAATTAGATAATGTCTTTAAAACGGAAGCAATTGATTAAGAAATTATAACCTAGCAAAAAAGGTAAATGATAACTAACCGTTTAGCTAACTGGTAATTGCAGGTTATTCTGTCGGTTACCTTTGTTCTACCATCGGGAGAAAGGTAACCGGCAGATTCCTATCTGTGTGAAGTACATGTGACAAGACATCCCTTTCTAACTAAAGCATTGCGCTCATTTAAAAATAATCTTGTTTTCTCTTTTGCACCTCTTGCTATTTTTATGTCACATTGCCAGACCAAAAATATATTTTACAGAAAAATAAAACAGTATTGCCATAATTACTTTTTTCATATATATTTTTATTTAGTATACTAAATTAAACAATTTTTTAAAAAGTAATTAAATTAATAAAAATCATAACATTATGTCCACATCATCGTTTTTTCACGAATTTCTTGTTGTGTCGCTGGAGATCAGCACCAGGTACTCGAGTGTGCGACCTTCGCAGTTCATTTACGGGGCACTGTACGAAACGTGTATGAGAGCCGGTGGCATCATAAACACGTGCACACGTTAAGCTTGATAATTTGATTTTCTTCTTCTTGAAGCACTTAATTATTTTGTTGCCCAGATTTTAATTAGTTGTCATTCCTGAATTTTCAAATGACAGAAGTTTATGATCAATGAAGTAGTAATATTTTTGCAGACCACGTACCTGGCTAATGTGTTGTCCTGCATTCAGCGCCTGATTCTTGCTTATGTCTTATGAAGAAATTTGCATCCAAACATGCTAGTGAATGGCAACTCCACATCTGCATAACAACTCCAGCGGCGTGGTGTGCATTTTTTGCCCTACAATGCCTTGGAAGACTGCACGAATGTGCGCCAATGCGCTCGATGTGGACTATTTTTTATTATTTAACACTTTAATTCTTTTCCCTTTATTTTTCTTTGGCTTTTACCTACTATTCAACAAGACATTTTGTTTTGATGGAAAACATAAACAAAAATCAAACCTATTGCTATCCCTTTATCACCTATGACGTTGGAAGAAAGTCTGCTTCCGATGTGTTTGTGAACATGCACATTTCTTTGATAGTGTGCGAATCAGTTCGAAATATCGATGACTATCGGTTAGTGATAACGCAATTAAGTTATATCATAAGAATAAAGAAATAAAATTTAATAATAAATAAAAATGTAAATAAAAATGTATTTTAATAATTTATAAAAAGTTTGTTATTTCCTTAATTATTGCTTATAGAAATTTTTTAATAAGCTTATTAAATTATTACAAAACATTTCATAATAAGCTTACAAATTTATAATAAATCGTTTTATAATAAGCTAATTAAATTATTACAAAACAATCATTACAAAACGTTTTATATTAAGCTTACAATATGATTGCATATAGCTTACTATTTAATATTACACATCAGCTTTCAATGTCAGCTTACAATCAATGTCCAGTTTCGCTAATCCGACAATTATTATGCAACGTTTTGTAAACATTTCGCAAGCTTATTATAAAACATAACCTTACATATGTCACCTTACAAAAAATTTACAATGTTTGTTGGGTATTTATTTGTCTCAAATGCAGAGAGTATTTATTTGATATAGAGATTCCTTCCGAGTTTGCTGGCGTCGCTGCCGAAAACATTGGTTCTGTGGAAGTGGAATTTTCAGATTGAAGTTAACAGAGGAAAACAGTGCACAAAACTGAAACTGTCCGCGGACAATTTGCAACCAATCTTACCAAGATATTTTGCAATCCAATGCCTTATAAATTTTAATTATTTTTCTGGCCAAAAATGTGGCAGAAAACATCAGAATATTGATTTGAAAATGTGTCTGTTGACAACATTTTCGTTTCAATTTCCACATAACCAATGTTTGAATTTATTTGACAAAAGTGGCAGCGAAACTACCTGTATAGGAACTCTATATCATAAATATATTCTCTGTCAAATGTTAATACATCAAATTTATTCGTCGCCTTTTGAAAATTGACGGCGGCTGCGAGTCGGCTGAAAGACGGTCAGCTGAGAGCTCTGCGGCACATCGACAACTGCTCCGTTTCCTCAATAACCTTATAATCCTTCAAATGTTTTGTCGCCATATATATAAAAGTTGTTTTCATTTGAATAATCATGTTACTCGTTTTAGTAAAAAAAAAAAAATTTTGGCTCAAAATGAAGCAACCGTTTATCAGTCATTTTGTAGTGCTTCGCGACTTACTTCTAAAAAGTTTATGGATAAGGAAAACTTTTTTGCACACGATGTATTAGTAACTTCATCGAAAATGTATCAAATCTTCCGATATGATTCCAATAATATTATAAGCGAAACTGTATACAAAGTTGTTTTTCCAATAATTGTTTTGCAACCACCAAAGGCACAAGATACGACCTCTGATGAAGTCTTCAAAATTTTCTGTGACTTGGCCGATTATTGTAGGGTAACAGTTTCTTGCATTTCAAATGAGAGATTTCAAACTTTTGCGATATTATTTTGCAAATTCGCGTATGACTTAACTGATCACCAATTAATTGAATCAATGCGATACCTAAAACTATTGCCTAAAACGGATTCAGTGAAGTCAGCAAATTTCTTAGAAATATGGAACACAATTGATTTGGTATGTTGTGAACGTATTGACAGGTGGTCAACGGACCAGTTGTTATTGTTCTGTGATGCTTGGTACACCCTTAACTTAGCCAGAATATCTGAATTTGTTTGGGCAGCTCTGGAAAAATTAGGCCGTAAAGTCAAGCAAATGAGTCCTGAACAACTGATACAATGTATGTTTCTGTGCAATATTGTACGCAAACCACCTTTCGACATGTTAGATTTTGAATTGAATTTAAACAGCTGTATTCAAAAACTGAATTTGCAAGAAATTGGTGTTATGGCTATGGGGTTCTTCAAAACACAGACACCCTTACGCAATCCAGTTCTTATTGACAAGATATATGAACGCCTTAATGTAGAGCTGGACATTGTCGAAGACATTACATTGGTTAGTTTGCTAAAGGTACTTCGGTATAGTTCGAAATTAGCACAAGTAGAACCTATGATGCTGTTGTTGGAAAAATTATGTTCTCATATAGAGCGAGTCTCTTTACTAAGCTGTCTGCACATTGCTCTTCTAGGCAGTGATATTCAGTATTGCCATGAACCCAGTCTAGAGCTTATTCTGCATCGTTTTAATCGTGGCTTGCAGGATGCGCGACTAAAAGACATTGAACGTTTGTGTCTTGTTCTTGGGATGTTTAACTACGAAAGTCCAACTGGCATCGATAGAGTGCTGTGTTTGAATATTCTCGAGCACTTAAAGTCGAAAGTAGAAGAAGTGATAAAATATCCTCGATGCTTTCCCACTTGTCTCCATTTTCTGACTATTAAAGGACTCTATAATATGGAAATGATTAGCAGTGTCCTAGAAGTCCTAGAACCTCGCTTTATAAAACATGCATATGCCAAAAACGTAACGATGGGAAGAGAATTATTTCATTTGGACTCATTTGTGAAAATCAATTTGCAAAATAAAAATTACGAAGGACATAAACTTACAGATAGGCAGCGTAAATCGATGGGAAAGATGCTAACACACTACATACCTGTACGTAATACAACATATAAACTCAATCTCACTGATCGTGTACTCCTAGAAGTTAAAGAAACTACTGATCGTATTTATCGTAACAACTATTTAAAACATGTATTGCCACACTTTCAACGTCCTGACGTGGTTATTTGCTATAATAGAAAACATAAAAAAACTTTAGAGTTGTCACCGGGATGTCCTGAGAATTACAGCGGTAATTGTTATTTTACTATTTGATTTCATAACATTTTTTTTCTTAAAGGTGTTATTTTGCGACGTTATGAACTTCTAAGCGAAAGAGACAATGAAAACATCGATACTATTGTTATCGTTGTAGCCGGTTGGAACAATATGGTCAGAGGAAAAGATCGTAACACTGGACTCTTCAACATGAAGTTACAGCAACTGATGCTTTTGGGGCATAAATATATTGTGGTATGATATAGTGTGGTATGACACATTTTGGTAGGATATATTGTGGTATGTTACACTGGTATGGTTACACTTGCACTTCACAATAATTTGACATGAAAAAATTTATTGAAATTTATGACGCCAGATACCGAAAGTAATTATTAGGTACTTTTAAAATTTTATATATAGGCCATTCCACACCAAATCGACCAGCGGTTGGAACTCACCTTCTTCGATTTCAATGAAATTTGGGCAACTGATAAAGCGTATCAAGATATGCATTGACCAATTTTTGTCCATTATTTTCAGAGATACAGTGGTTCAAAGTTACAAAAAATGGGACCAAAATCTCTTTTCTGTGTTTTTCAATTCTATGGATTTCAATATTGAAAATTGGCATGAACATTTATATTAATTCAACCAAAATACACGA